>CM060112.1:2500-127500 GCA_030522415.1 Channallabes apus
CCTAACCCTAACCCTAACCCTAACCCTAACCCTAACCCTAACCCTAACCCTAACCCTAACCCTAACCCTAACCCTAACCCTAACCCTAACCCTAACCCTAACCCTAACCCTAACCCTAACCCTAACCCTAACCCTAACCCTAACCCTAACCCTAACCCTAACCCTAACCCTAACCCTAACCCTAACCCTAACCCTAACCCTAACCCTAACCCTAACCCTAACCCTAACCCTAACCCTAACCCTAACCCTAACCCTAACCCTAACCCTAACCCTAACCCTAACCCTAACCCTAACCCTAACCCTAACCCTAACCCTAACCCTAACCCTAACCCTAACCCTAACCCTAACCCTAACCCTAACCCTAACCCTAACCCTAACCCTAACCCTAACCCTAACCCTAACCCTAACCCTAACCCTAACCCTAACCCTAACCCTAACCCTAACCCTAACCCTAACCCTAACCCTAACCCTAACCCTAACCCTAACCCTAACCCTAACCCTAACCCTAACCCTAACCCTAACCCTAACCCTAACCCTAACCCTAACCCTAACCCTAACCCTAACCCTAACCCTAACCCTAACCCTAACCCTAACCCTAACCCTAACCCTAACCCTAACCCTAACCCTAACCCTAACCCTAACCCTAACCCTAACCCTAACCCTAACCCTAACCCTAACCCTAACCCTAACCCTAACCCTAACCCTAACCCTAACCCTAACCCTAACCCTAACCCTAACCCTAACCCTAACCCTAACCCTAACCCTAACCCTAACCCTAACCCTAACCCTAACCCTAACCCTAACCCTAACCCTAACCCTAACCCTAACCCTAACCCTAACCCTAACCCTAACCCTAACCCTAACCCTAACCCTAACCCTAACCCTAACCCTAACCCTAACCCTAACCCTAACCCTAACCCTAACCCTAACCCTAACCCTAACCCTAACCCTAACCCTAACCCTAACCCTAACCCTAACCCTAACCCTAACCCTAACCCTAACCTAGAGAGACCTAGAGACACTCCCAGAGACTGGGAGTGGGGAACATGTGCAGCCTCATACGGTTAACACAAATTACGGGTTAAATAAAATTTTAATTAAACATTATTTTAAATTCATACAAGCGACACATCATTCAGATATAATGGGCAATGCAATAAGGACAGGAGTTTTTCCGGTAGGGATGCGCAAACGGTCGAATAAACTGACACAGTTCATAAAACCTGCTTCGCCACATGACGGGACTCTGGAGAAACTCAAACAAAACACATTAGCTTGGATGAGTAATAATATGGGCATTTTATTAGAACACTACACACAAGTGATTGCAGACCTCATGAAACATATCAGGGAGCTCATTGAGCCGGAATGGGCGGTGGCGGTGAAGTGGGCCAGGGCAAGGTTTAAACACAAATTAAAGGAGAGCACTCTAACTATCTGTAAGGATTCCATAATTGAGAAACAAATTACTCCTCCGAGGGATCCTGGCCCACCACTACACGCCGCTGTCCTTAGACAGACGAACCCGACACAGACACAAGAGCATAACCACAACATTAAATATGCATTAATGACTGATACACCAGCTACCTCTTCACCGGGTTTGGTTCCTCCTGTTACAGAATGCACTAGTATCACCAGAAAGGAAATCGAAATCCAAGCCCAAGTACACCATAGAGAGGTGAGTCCTGTACTGTTGCGAAATCCTACTGATAAAGTGATGAAAAACAAGTGTGTAACGGATGGTTTCTCTTTGGATACAGGTCTCACGTCTGAGGAGGGGGAGACCAGCTCGGATGAAGCAACCAATGATCGGAGAGTGATCAGGATGATTGGGAACATCAAAGAGAAATCTCTCTTAAAGACCCATTCTGAATCAAACTCTCTAGAATCATACATGGCGCTGAAACCCGAGTGTTCGTCTCCTGACTCCTCAGGCGGTGACATTGTAGACAAGGTCAGTTTACAGAATAAACCATACAGACATATTAATACAGAGAGAAAAGGGGTTGATTGGTCTATAAAAATACACAAACCAATAGTTTTTATTGGGGATTCGAATCTTTGCAGAATCCCCCAAATCAAGGACAGTAATATACAAGTAGACAGTTTTCCGGGAGCCAATTTTTCACACATTTCCAAAATTTTATGCAAATTACATCCCCATCCACAGACACAGAAAGTCATTTTGGCAGTAGGATTGAACAACAGAGCACAACATCCACAAAAGACAGCTATTAAGCAGTTACAGGGTCTATGGAGGGCGGCATGGAAGACATTTCCAAATGCAACCATATACACACCATTAATTCAATTTTCTGATGTTTTGTCTTCACAGGAGCAGCAAAATCTTAAAATTCTTAACAGTTATATTGAAGAGAATGGGTACCCACTGCTCATTTTAAATGAATTACATTTTCAGGTAGAAAAAGACGGCATTCACTGGTCACGACAAACTGCACAGCGAATGTTCGACCTATGGTGTGACGAGATAAAGTTTTAAGAGCAAAAACATGTACTAGGGACTCGTATCTTCTTTTATTTAGTTTCCCAGTGGATACATTTTAATCAAGTCCTTCTTATATTAATGTTTTATTTATGTATTTATATATGGGGGTAATGACGTTGAAAATAATTTTTTAGTCAGTCTGAAAAATAAAGTTACTTTGATTTAATCTCAAGACACTTTATAAGGAATTAAGGGCATAATATATTTTATATTTATTGGGTGTGGGTTTGTGGGATTGATTTTGAGCACTTATTTCTTTTATAAATTATATTGCACTTATTTTTTATAGCACTTTCCCTTAATTTTTAAGTCTTTAGATTAAAATGAATGTTTTGCAATACAGACTGTACCCACCTATTTTCCCCATATATCCATCCCTTTTAGTTATTTATTTAATCCAGGCCATTTTATTTCACCCTATACCCCAAATGAGGATCCTGAGTTTATTTCTCAACCCATTCTTATCTGTACGTTTGATCTTGACCCTGACCTTAATCTCCATTAGAGCTATGCATAATCCTATCCGCCATCCTGACCCTAACCTTTACCCTTAGTATGTCTACCCCTATTCCCATCCTGTCCCTAACCATAACCTTTACCCTTAGTGCGCCTAACCCTATCCTCATCCTGCTTCTTACCTTAACCTTTACCCTAATTATGCATAACCCTATCCCGTCCTTACCCTAACCTTTCCCCACCTAAACAGTTCAAACCCTATCAGGATCCCCTAACTTTTATTGATGATTTTTTTAGTCTTTATTTATTGTACATATCAGGTACATTTATTTATATCTTTTCATTTTAATTTTCATTTTAAGTTTATAGGTTTTAATCCTGATTGGTACAGCCTCGCTATGAGTAAGGAACCAGTAGATGCGCACTGTAGCCAGTGCACCCCAGCCACAATGTGGACTCATTTTAAACATAATTTTTTAACCCTAACCCTAACCCTAACCCTAACCCTAACCCTAACCCTAACCCTAACCCTAACCCTAACCCTAATTAGGGACGTTAGGGACTAAATATTGAGATGTTGGGCTTAGGGTGTCAGAAGCCTTCTAAAATTCCCCTGAGCTCGGAGCTGGGGTCCGGGGAATTTTTGACCCCTCCTGGCCGGAGATGGGTCCCGGTTCTCCCCTTTCCCAGTCCCCTAAAAATCTATGGGCCCCAGATTCGAGTTCCCTGAATTTTTTCATGATTTTAGCAAAAAAAATCAGCTTTCTACGACCTTCCTAGCAAAAGTAGCTAAAATTGCAGTACTCCTCCAAATTAAAGGGGGCCCTAGACCTAGATTTGAGGACCCAACGTCTAAATGACAGTATGTCAATAAAATTCACTAACCATCAAAACTTTTTCCCCAGGCCCAGTGTGTTCATTATCCCTTCCCCAGCTTTAGGTCACTGTAGCCCGGGGAGGTAAGCCAGCTCACCCCGCTGGAACTTAGCCTCTCTGGACTTTGAAATATTTTCACTATGGGCACAGGCCGAATCCTCATGGAGGAATGGGACTTTTACCCGGCCAGGGGCACTCTCGTCGGGCACACTCTGCATTCCTCCATGACCAAAGTCCTTGGGATTTTTTTTCATTATTATCATTTTTTTCTCACAGGCCAAATCCTCATGGAGGAATGGGACTTTTACCCAGCCAGGGGCACCCTTCCCGGGCACCCTCGGTCCCCCGACCCCGCCCGGGTCAAAAGTATTTGGACACCTCGGATCTTCCCCAAACTCGAGCAGGGGGTGCCCGGGGGCCGTGGCAGACAGGGGCCGCGACCTCAGGCCTCTCCCGGGCCAGTTCCCTTCCCGGGGCACTCCCGAGCCCGGGACCACCGCAGCCCGACTCGCCATGAGCCCCACACCCGGGAAAACATATCATAACCCCCGCAGGAGCATTTTTGTCATGGGCCCCCAGGGGCCTCGGTGCTCGATCGGGAACAGGTTCTCGATATAGCATTGGTAAAGACCCAACATGTCAATGTTGGTCCCTAACGGGTAAAAAAATCACAACTTCCCCAAAGTTGGGAGTAGCGGCTCCAAACTCGGCAGGCAAACTCCCAGGGCCCGGGGGACCCAGGATCCCGAAGCCCGTGTCCGTAGCACCTTCCCCGGGCTAGTTCCGTCCAGGGGCCCCCTAGGGACCCGGGACCACCAGGGACCGACTCTGCGTGAGCCCCAGACCCGGGAAATGGTGTCGCTTTCCCGGTAGCACGTACCCGCGGGAAATAGGGTCCTGACCCACCTTCGCATATGTGCAATTCAACGTCACCCAACATGTCCATATCGGGCCCTTTAAACGCAAAGTTGGGAGTAGCGGCTCCAAACTTGGCAGGCAAACTCCCAGGGCCCGAGGGACCCAGGATCCCGAAGCCCGTGTCCGTAGCCCCTTCCCCGGGCTAGTTCCGTCCAGGGGCCCCCCAGGGCCCCGGGACCACCATAGCCCGACTCGGCGTGAGCCCTAGGCCCGGGAAATGGTATCGCTTTCCCGCTAGGAGCAACTTTGGGTCGAGACGAATCCAACGAGCCCTCCCCCAGCTTCCTAGCCCCAAGGGCCGGGGAGATATCGTGGCTGGATGGTGGGTCTTAGCCTGTGTGGACTTTGGAAATTTACCACTTGACTTGTATACATGCTGGCTGAACCCGCCTGGAGGAATTCGACTCTCCCCGGCCCAAGGCACCCCCAGGTCGGCCACACTACCCACCAACACCCGCTGGGGCTCCGGGCTCATGGGACTTTGACCATTTTAGGGTTATACAGTCTTAGGGCTCCCGGGCAGACACCGGCTGGCGCTCTGGGACTCTGCCCGGCCCCAGGCACCCCTAAGTCGGCCACACTATCCACCAACACCCGCTCATGGGACTTTGAACATTTTAGGGTCATACTGTCTTAGGGCTACCCGTCTTAGGGTTATACAGGCTTAGGGCTCCCGGGCTGCGCTCTGGGACTCTGCCCGGCCCCAGGCACCCCTAAGTCGGCCACACTACCCACCAACACCTGCTCATGGGGCTTTGAACATTTTAGGGTCATACTGTCTTAGGGCTACCCGTCTTAGGGTTATACAGGCTTAGGGCTCCCGGGCTGCGCTCTGGGACTCTGCCCGGCCCCAGGCACCCCTAAGTCGGCCACACTACCCACCAACACCCGCTGGGGCTCCGGGCTCATGGGACTTTGACCATTTTAGGGTTATACAGTCTTAGGGCTCCCGGGCAGACACCGGCTGGCGCTCTGGGACTCTGCCCGGCCCCAGGCACCCCTAAGTCGGCCACACTATCCACCAACACCCGCTCATGGGACTTTGAACATTTTAGGGTCATACTGTCTTAGGGCTACCCGTCTTAGGGTTATACAGGCTTAGGGCTCCCGGGCTGCGCTCTGGGACTCTGCCCGGCCCCAGGCACCCCTAAGTCGGCCACACTACCCACCAACACCTGCTCATGGGGCTTTGAACATTTTAGGGTCATACTGTCTTAGGGCTACCCGTCTTAGGGTTATACAGGCTTAGGGCTCCCGGGCTGCGCTCTGGGACTCTGCCCGGCCCCAGGCACCCCTAAGTCGGCCACACTACCCACCAATACCCGCTGGGGCTCCGGGCTCATGGGACTTTGACATCTTAGGGTCACACAGTCTTAGGGCTCACAGGGTTATGGTTAGGCTGGGGCTAGGGGACTCTCTCCGGCCCCAGCCCCGCCAGCCCTACACCCCCTTCCCCGGGGCCCCGGGACCTATCCAACGAGCCCTCCCCCAGCTTCCTAGCCCCAAGGGCCGGGGAGATATTCACCGAAATGCCCGGACCTTTCTCCGGCTCTCACCCCGCCTCCGAGTGACCCAGCCCGGGGAAACCGACTCAGCCTTCCCCGGGGCCCCGGGACCTATCCAACGAGCCCTCCCCCAGCTTCCTAGCCCTAAGGGCCGGGGAGATACACCCAGAAATGCCTGGGGGACATTCCCCGGGGCCTAACGGGGCCCCCTAGCGACCCAGCCCGGCCAACCCTACACAGCCTTCCCGGTGGGCCCGGGACCTATCCAACGAGCCCTCCCCCAGCTTCCTAGCCCCAATGGCCGGGGAGATATTCACCAAAATGCCCCGGGACTTCATGCGGCTCTCACCCCGCCCCCGAGCGACCCAGCCCCGGGAAACCACCACAGCCATCTCGGGCTCGACTGCCCGAATCCAACGAGCCCTCCCCCAGCTTCCTAGCCCCAAAGGCCGGGGAGATATTCACCCGGGAGCCCCGGGGGGGAACAGCGCCACCCACTGCCCGGCCTGCAGTGCTCCCTCCCTGGGCCCCAGAACCACCAAACTCCGGGAATCGAAGCCCCAGGTACCCAGCGCCCCATCCGAACCGGGGCACCGCCACTTAAGCCCCCCTACACGGACTCAGCCCTTAATCCCGACCCGCTGAGTAGCTGGACCCCTGGGATAACTCCGAAATTTCGCCGACCCCTGGGATAACTCCGAAATTTCATTGACCCCTGGGAAACCCAGGGACTTAGAAAATTTTTCACTCAGACCCCTGGGAAACCCAGGGACTTAGAAAATTTTTCACTCAGACCCCTGGGAAACCCAGGGACTTAGAAAATTTTTCACAAACCCCTCATATAACCAATTCCTATGGGGACCCCTGGTATAACTGGGGACTTAGAAGAATTTCTGAAAAACTTTTGAAAAAACGACTAAGTCCCCAGTTATCCCAGGGGTCTGGTTCTCCAGGACCAGACCGGTTGTGCTTCATCAATGTCCCCGGGCTTAAGTGGCGGTGCCCGGGGAGGGATGGGGCGCCGGGTCCTGCCTGGAGCTCAGCTTCAGGCTGAAGCCTCCTGGAGGAATGGGACTTTTACCCGGCCAGGGGCACTCTCATCGGGCACGCTCTGCATTCTTCCATGACCAAAGTCCTTGTGTTTTTCTGACAGGCCAAATCCTCCTGGAGGAATGGGACTTTTACCCAGCCAGGGTCACCCTTCCCGGCCACACTCTGCATTCCTCCATGACCAAAGTCCTTGTGTTTTTCTGACAGGCCAAATCCTCCTGGAGGAATGGGACTTTTACCCAGCCAGGGTCACCCTTCCCGGCCACACTCTGCATTCCTCCATGACCAAAGTCCTTGGGTTTTTAACACAGGCCGAATCCTTCTGGAGGAATGGGACTTTTACCCAGCCAGGGTCACCCTTCCCGGCCACACTCTGCATTCCTCCATGACCAAAGTCCTTGGGTTTTTAACACAGGCCAAATCCTTCTGGAGGAATGGGACTTTTACCCAGCCAGGGTCACCCTTCCCGGCCACACTCTGTATTCCTCCATGACCAAAGTCCTTGTGTTTTTCTGACAGGCCAAATCCTTCTGGAGGAATGGGACTTTTACCCAGCCAGGGTCACCCTTCCCGGCCACACTCTGCATTCCTCCATGACCAAAGTCCTTGTATTTTTTTGACAGGCCAAATCCTTCTGGAGGAATGGGACTTTTACCCGGCCAGGTGCACCCTTCCTGGCCACACTCTGTATTCCTCCATGACCAAAGTCCTTGGGTTTTTAACACAGGCCGAATCCTCCTGGAGGAATGGGACTTTTACCCAGCCAGGTGCACCTTTCCTGGCCACACTCTGTATTCCTCCATGACCAAAGTCCTTGTGTTTTTCTGACAGGCCAAATCCTCCTGGAGGAATGGGACTTTTACCCAGCCAGGGTCACCCTTCCCGGCCACACTCTGCATTCCTCCATGACCAAAGTCCTTGTATTTTTCTGACAGGCCAAATCCTTCTGGAGGAATGGGACTTTTACCCGGCCAGGTGCACCCTTCCTGGCCACACTCTGTATTCCTCCATGACCAAAGTCCTTGGATTTTTAACACAGGCCGAATCCTTCTGGAGGAATGGGACTTTTACCCAGCCAGGGTCACCCTTCCCGGCCAAACTCTGCATTCCTCCATGACCAAAGTCCTTGGGTTTTTAACACAGGCCGAATCCTTCTGGAGGAATGGGACTTTTACCCAGCCAGGTGCACCTTTCCTGGCCACACTCTGTATTCCTCCATGACCAAAGTCCTTGTGTTTTTCTGACAGGCCAAATCCTCCTGGAGGAATGGGACTTTTACCCAGCCAGGGTCACCCTTCCCGGCCACACTCTGCATTCCTCCATGACCAAAGTCCTTGTATTTTTCTGACAGGCCAAATCCTTCTGGAGGAATGGGACTTTTACCCGGCCAGGTGCACCCTTCCTGGCCACACTCTGTATTCCTCCATGACCAAAGTCCTTGGGTTTTTAACACAGGCCGAATCCTTCTGGAGGAATGGGACTTTTACCCAGCCAGGGTCACCCTTCCCGGCCAAACTCTGCATTCCTCCATGACCAAAGTCCTTGGGTTTTTAACACAGGCCGAATCCTTCTGGAGGAATGGGACTTTTACCCAGCCAGGGTCACCCTTCCCGGCCAAACTCTGCATTCCTCCATGACCAAAGTCCTTGGGTTTTTAACACAGGCCGAATCCTTCTGGAGGAATGGGACTTTTACCCAGCCAGGTGCACCCTTCCTGGCCACACTCTGCATTCCTCCATGACCAAAGTCCTTGGGATTTTTTTTCATTATTATTATGGGACCCAGGTCCTCAATATTTCAATGGGAATGGACCCAGCATGTCAGTTAAATTCCCTTAAGGGTAAAAACCTCGGGTCTTTTCACCGAGGCATCCGTGGAGCCCTTCCCCAGCTTTAGGACACTGAAGCCTGGGGAGATTAGCCATGGGGCTCCCCTAACCCCGACTCCGAGGAGTCCTTCCCCAGCTTTAGGACACTGAAGCCTGGGGAGATTAGCCATGGGGCTCCCCTAACCCCCACTCCGAGGAGTCCTTCCCCAGCTTTAGGACACCAAAAGCCGGGGAGATACTCCAGCTCACCCAGCTGGAGCTTAGCCTCTCAGCTCCCCTTTTCTCAACAATCTGACCACACCCTTCTGGACACCCTATGGCGCAGCGATACCTCCACACCGGGGGGAAGGCAGGAATCATGCCCGGGGAAGGAGCCTCGTGGGCTTTCTGGATCAGCCACCCCTGCGTAAATCGTGGGACTTTCAATATATATAACACTATGCACACACAGGCCGAATCCTCATGGAGGAATGGGACTTTTACCCGGCCAGGGGCACTCTCGTCGGGCACAATCTGCATTCCTCCATGACCAAAGTCCTTGGGATTTTTTTCATTATTATGATTTTCTTATCACAGGCCAAATCCTCATGGAGGAATTGGACTTTTACCCGGCCAGGGGCACTCTCGTCGGGCACAATCTGCATTCCTCCATGACCAAAGTCCTTGGGATTTTTTTCATTATTATGATTTTCTTATCACAGGCCGAATCCTCATGGAGGAATTGGACTTTTACCCGGCCAGGGGCACTCTTGTCGGGCACAATCTGCATTCCTCCATGACCAAAGTCCTTGGGATTTTTTTCATTATTATGATTTTCTTATCACAGGCCAAATCTTCATGGAGGAATGGGACTTTTACCCAGCCAGGGGCACCCTTCCCGGGCACACTCGGTCCCCCGACCCCGCCCGGGTCAAAAGTATTTGGACACCTCGGATCTTCCCCAAACTCGAGCAGGGGGCCCCCGGGGGCTGTGGCACACAGGGGCCGCGACCTCAGGCCTCTCCCAGGCCAGTTCCCTTCCTGGGGCACTCCCGAGCCCGGGACCACCGCAGCCCGACTCGCCGTGAGCCCCACACCCGGGAAAACATATCATAACCCCCGCAGGAGCATTTTTGTCATGGGCCCCCAGGGGCCTCGGCGCTCGATCGGGAACAGGTTCTCGATATAGCAATGGTAAAAGACCCAACATGTCAATGTTGGTCCCTAACAGGTAAAAAAATCACAACTTCCCCAAAGTTGGGAGTAGCGGCTCCAAACTCGGCAGGCAAACTCCCAGGGCCCGGGGGACCCAGGATACCGAAGCCCGTGTCCGTAGCACCTTCCCCGGGCTAGTTCCGTCCAGGGGCCCCCTAGGGGCCCGGGACCGCCAGAGACCGACTCTGCGTGAGCCCCACACCCGGGAAATGGTGTCACTTTCCCGGTAGCAGGTACCCGCTGGTTAGGGTATCCTGACCCACCTTCGCATTAGTGCAAGGCAATTTTACCCAACATCTCCATATCGGGCCCTTTAATGCAAAGTTGCTCCTAGCGGCTCCAAACTCGGCAGGCAAACTCACAGGGCCCGGGGGACCCGGGATCCCGAAGCCCGTGGCTCTAGCACCTTCCCCGGGCTAGTTCCGTCCAGGGGCCCCCGAGGGCCCCGGGACCACCATAGCCCGACTCGGCGTGAGCCCTAGGCCCGGGAAATGGTATCGCTTTCCCGCTAGGAGCAACTTTGGGTCGAGGGGCCCCGGGGGCCCCGAGAGTCCCGGAGGGTAAGCGGGGGTCCCCTGCGGTCCCATCCCCCGGGTCGGAGTCGAAATCGGGGGTACTTTTTATTCCGGGCCCCCAGGGGCTCCCTGGACCTAACCCCCGGGGCTAGAGTGGCCATGGGAGGCCTGCTGTAGCACCTCGAGCCCGGGGGCCAAAGTCGCAGCCCACTAGCATGGGGAGAAGCCCGCAGGTACTGCCACCCCGTGGGGGAAAGCGTTACTGCAAGGCCGGCAATTTCGATGGAGTACGTGGGTCTCCGATGATGGACAAGCTGGTCTTTACGATGTTGGGCCCCATTGAAAATGAATGGGGGCCGGGCCCAACATAGCAAATGCGCTCATTTCGGGACACCTAACTAAAAACCCCATTGACTTTGACCCAACATCTCAATGCAAACCCTAACCCTAACCCCTAACCCCTAACCCTAACCCTTTTAAATACCACGGTACGGAGCAACTGAGGATCTCAGGGTTGGAATCAAATCCTCTATGGACAGCTGGACAGAGGAAAAGGAAAGAGAGAGAATGGATCAAAAAACTTAAAGCATGGGCTCCTAGGGGTCTCAATGAACGGTATATAAATGATGATAATGTCGGTAGGTAATAATATTAGTATTTATTTATTTAAGTATTTATTGTTAAAGTTTTTAATATATAGGGAGACTCATTCTTTAGGGATGAATTTAAGAATGAAAAAGAAAAAAATTTTATTATTTTTTTATTTTATTTATTTATTTATTTTATTTATTTTTTTTTTTTTTAACTTGATGGAATTTGACTACAATACTATAAAAGCTTTATTTTAAGAAAATCGGTGTATTACAAATGGAACCTAGAGACCCCCCCCCTTTTTTTTTTTTGTTGTTGTGTGTGTGTATTGCAGTGAATTAATTAATATGAGCACTTTAGTACTTAGTACTCTTATTCTTTTTCTCTTTGCACTTATTTTTAAGCACTTATTTTAAGCACTTATCTCGGGCTCCTAAAGTAAAACACAGACATTATCTTTTTCTTAACTAATTTGTAGTTGGACTCCCTCCCGAAAACTGAGGTTTCTCTTTTTTTTTTTTTTTTTTTTTTAGCCTAATCTTGACATTAGAGATCTTAATATTGTTTTAATGCTAGACATAATTACCTGATCCCTAACCCTACCCCCGACCCTAACCTTAACCCTAACCTTAACCCATTTATTCTATCCCAACTCCTATATCCAACCCCTAAACTTAACCCTAACCCCTTATTCCAACCCTATTATAAGCCCTAACCCTAAATCCCCCCCCTTCCCCTGACTTTCATAACCCTTATCCCACCCCCACTCTCGACCCCAACCGATTACCTTTAGGGTGACCATTGATTACAATGGATCATCCTAACTATGTTTGACCCTAGACCCCCAATATACTGGCTCTCTTCCTCTGATCCTTCCAACCCTAACCTTGGTTTCTTTTACATTTTAAATTTTTACTCACCCTAACTTGGCTCTCTTTTGAAATAAAATATTTTTTAGATAACATTTTTTTAGGACAGGACCAACAGGGGTGGAAAATGATGCCAGAGCAACATAAGCCCAAATTAAGAGAAACATTTAATTCTTAACTTTAACCCTAACCCTAACCCCCTAACCCCCTAACCCTAACCCAGATAAAGCATAATAAGATGTCTATACAGTAAATAAAAATAAAAGTATCAAATCCAACTATTAAAGTCTGATTTTATTGCTATCATTAACCATTTATGTTATATATTTATTTATTTTATATTATTTTACATTGTTTTATATATTATAAACTATTATATATATAATTATATATTATATACTATTATTTTAATCTTAAGTAAAGTTGGCCTAATACAATATTGTTTCCAATGCTGAAGCAAACATGATTTTGTTTTAGTTTATTCGCTGAATACAACGCGACCCACATCACCTCTTGGTGAAGACCCACAGAAACCGTTACTGTAATCCCCCTTCTCACCTACTGTATCCTTGGTGTGAAGTTATCAAACCGGTTTCGCTGATGAGGTAATTCTGCTTCAAGCACTTTCCGATGCTGTTGCGAGGAAATTCCACCCCACA
This sequence comes from Channallabes apus, assembly GCA_030522415.1. Classification (NCBI taxonomy): domain Eukaryota; kingdom Metazoa; phylum Chordata; class Actinopteri; order Siluriformes; family Clariidae; genus Channallabes; species Channallabes apus. The sequence continues at coordinate 15,471 of CM060112.1, forward strand.
GCCCACAACAACAAGCAAATAAGAGACATAATTAACGAACTTCTTAGAAAGAAAAGATTGAGTTTTCCTCTTTTCTAAAAAAAAAAAAAAAAATTAATGAATACTCTTACTTTTGTAAAGATTTTGAGTGACCATTTGCCATATACAGTACTGCCTGCTTTATTATAAATTTAATAAAACTTTATTGCAACTAAATTGTGTGTGTGTGCCTTATTGAATATTTAATAATGCTTCCGGAACATTGTTGTCCATACGTTTTACAGTATGTACAGTATATTGAAAACAGTGAAGCATAAAACACAAACCGAAAGGACAAATTAAGGAATGTACGAAACATTAACACCTTTACCGTGTTCAAATAAATACTGTAGAGTTACTGCATTATGTTTCAAGACATCCTTAATTTTAAAAAAAATTCCCTAATTATGTCCACAAATACTTTGACAACATACACTTATCAACTTATCCACATAAACTTATCCACACAAACTCTCCATGCACACACACACAATCTCTAAAAAATGTATATTAATAACATACATATACAAATAAACAAAAATATAAACGTCTATATTGAAGTTTACGGTGAACGCAGAGTCGGCTAAGCAGACGTGATGACGCGCGCGCCCTCACCTCTGTTACGACTGCCTACAGTATTTGGCCAAAAGAATTATAATAATTGAACGATATGCCTGGTCCTGGAAAGAGACATCAACAGTCCGGCGCTGAGAAACGAAAGAACCGAAAGAAAAAAAAGGCCTAAGATGAAGCCCGTGCATCAATTCCAGAAATAAATGAGTTGGCTAGATTACTTAATGTAAATATTCTACTAAATCTAACCTGAAATTATAAACTTGACATAAACCACTTTTGAATGGTTGAGCAAATTACCTTTTTTTAAGTTGCATTAAAAAGATTTAAGGCATTCATAATTTAAATATAAAAGCATAAAAAACTTAATTACATATTGATTTACACTCAAAACACATTTCTTTATATAAACATTTATTGTGGAATGAACATATTTTCATCCAAAATGTTAACAATAAGATTTTTTATTTTTTTTTTATGTATAAACACCAACAGTCATTCAACACTGTTAACTGAATTTGAAATTGAGAGGGAAAAAAAAGATGTCTGCATTTATCCACAAATTAAATTTTGCAATGGGTACATTTTGTCCTTGTCAAACCTGCTGAAGAAGAACCAAACTAAATACTCTGCGACTAAAATAAATTACTCCATAAATGTATGTGTGCCCTGCGATGGATTGGCACCCTGTCCAGGGTGTACCCCGCCTAGTGCCCGAAGTCTCCTGGGATAGGCTCCAGGTCCCCCGCGACCCTGAACACAGGATTAAGCGGTATAGAAAATGAATGAATGAATAAAATTACAAATAGTAACACTCAACTTTGCAACATACATTTATTAATTGGACTGAAAAGAAAATTTGAAAATGTTCCTGAAACAAAATCAGCAGAGGTAAAACATGGAACATTCATGTGCGACTGATGGAAACTCAATAAGTCACAATCCCGATTTCCTGTGGAGGCTGAAGACAGTCCTCTTCCTACCTGAGGACAAACAGGGCCATTGTGCACCTCACAAGTTCTGCCTGAGCTTCATCTTCCTGAACAACCTAATAAAAGAAAGGACATTTGTTAGACAATTGCTCTATTTGGCAAAACAGTGTCTGATGTATGCATGTAAAATCACTTAATGCTCCCTATGAGTGAAAAAAACACCTAGGATTATGGTGCAGCATGATAAATGTAATTAGCTCAATAAATAGGCCAAAATAACTGACATACATATACACACATTATGTATTAATGATAAAGTTTATTATTTTAAGTATTAATTTCAGGAGGTAATCACCTCCAGGCTCTAGGGACATAAAAACAAACATAGTATTGTTGGTTATGTTAGGCTTGTAAAGCGTGAAAAAATGAACATGGCAGACATTGAAACCTGTATTCAGACAGCATACACTAACCTGTGAACAAGTTAAACTAAAGTTTTATTCTGCTAGTTATGTTTTAATTTAGTACATCACAGCCAACTTGATGTGGATGCCTTGCTCAGGTCCTGTGGCTTCCATTCACAAGATTACATTTGACACCAAGCTAATTTCTGCTTTTGAGCGCGTACATACCAGATCAAGAACTTGAAGATGAAGATTATATCTCTGGTCTTCTCTCTGACGGGTTCCTCCCTAGTTTCTGATGATCTCAATTAGTTTGTAGTGTTGCTTGTCCAAGGAAACCAGTAATCTTGCTTGACGTGGAGCAGATATAATTCTCAGAAACTCATTACTGATCTTAAAAAAAAAAAAAAAAAAGGTAAAAACAAAGATTGGACTGGCTCAAGTTCTTATGTTAGCAAATCTTAATTACAGTGTGTATAAAGTATAGAAAGCAGTACACTACAAACAGCACTCACTCCAAATTAGCTTGTTCTATGTTTACGTCACTTTCCTATTAATTTTTACATCGTTAACCAACGGTACTTAAATATAATTATTTTCTTCGGCACCGCTGACTTACTGTAGAAACTCCGGTGTTTTTGAAAATCACCACGTTAGTTAGCTAATGCTAATGCAGGTAATATAGGTGGTTTTAGCTACAGTAGCAAACACGGACACAAAACTCAATCTACAAAGTAGTTGTTCCTGACATAAATCATGAATTTGCTCATATAAGAGATACATTTAACATAGAAATGACACGAGTTTGCTTTCTTACCTGGTTTAAAGGAGTTTTCTTTGAGAATCTCCGCCCGCAGCAGAAGGTGACTCAGTCCGTGATAATGCTGCGTCATGAGGTCATGTGACACGGTTTGAAGCAGAAATGTCCTTTGTGAATGGATTAGATTTAAGTTTAATCAGGGGCTTTAACTAACAGTAACTGAAATACAGGTTCTGATATCCTTCCTTGTTTCAACGTCATGCTCCGGTTTGAGGCGGAAATAAAATTATACCGGCAAAACTATGGTCTAAAGACTGCGCATGCGCAAATCACACTCAACCTAATAAGAGTACCTTTATCAAAATGAAATATTTCACTGCTGTAAACAGAATTATACTAAAGTAAAAAAAAAAAAAAAAAGATTCACCCATAAGCATAAATTAGACACATTAGTTAAAAAGAGCAAATTATTTTTTTTACTAATGGAATGATGGAAAAAAAACACATTAAACGAACGATAGCTAGGTTTACTTTTTTCAGTGGATCCCTCAATAATTTCTGTATCCTTTGCCTGTGTTTGATAATGTGAAGCACATATACACTCATTCATCATGAAAGATCTATTATAAAACAAAATAAAATTCATGTTCGCTTCAGCACTGTTCATCTGCGTCCTTACATTCATTGTTGTACTTGGTCCGGCTTTTAGATAAAGTCCTTCCATGCGGCATCTGGCGGATATTCAGTGAAGCGCAACACAAGTCGCGGCATGCCGCGCGCTAAATTGCGGCATCCCGCGGGAAGACACGCGCAGTCTTTAAGGCGACATCTGTAAATGGTGATTATTCTGCATGTTCTCTAGTGGAGTTTGGCATTCCGCAGGGTTCAGTTTTAGGCCCACTGCTTTTTTCCCTTTACATGCTTCCTCTGGGCAACATAACCCGTAAGCATGGTATTAGTTTTCATTGTTATGCTGACGACACACAGCTATACGTCTCAACAAAACCTGATGAGAAAAACCATCTTACTAAAGTTGAGCAATACGTGCAGGACATAAGAAATTGGATGCTAATTAACTTCCTTCTGCTTAATCCGGATAAGACAGAAGTTCTAGTCATAGGACCGCATACAGCTAGAAGTAAAATCTTAGATCATACCGTAACTTTAGATGGCCTTTCTGTTCCATCAAGTGCAACAGTAAAAGACCTCGGCATGATTATAGATTCCAGCCTTTCATTTGAAGCTCATGTAGATAATATAACCAGGATAGCATTCTTTCACCTCAGAAATATTGCCAAGATAAAAAATATATTGTCGCTAAACGATGCAGAAAAACTAGTTCATGCTTTTATCACTTCTAGGTTGGACTATTGTAATGGCTTACTGTCTGGTTGTTCTGTAAGGTGCATAAACAAGCTTCAGCTAGTCCAGAATGCAGCAGCGAGAGTCCTCACAAGAACCAGAAGATATGAGCACATCACCCCTATCCTATCTTCACTACATTGGCTCCCTTTGAAATTTCGCATTGATTTTAAAGTACTACTCTTGACATATGAAGCATTAAATGGTCTCGCGCCGCAGTATTACGATCCGCCACGCCTACTTCGATCAAAGGATGCAGGCTGCTTGTCAGTACCGCGTATTATGAAAACTACAGCTGGGGGCAGAGCTTTTTCTTACAAAGCCCCAAAATTATGGAATAGTCTTCCAAATAGTGTTTGGGACTCAGACACAGTCTCAGTGTTTAAGTCTAGGCTCAAAACCTATTTATTTAGCCAAGCATTTTTATAAATAGATTTCCCATAGGTAAAGGAGCAGATCTGGGGGACTCATGGACGTAGAGTATTATGGTGAACTGGTATGTTTAGATGCTGTCTTCCTCACTCTCATTTGATCACTCAGGTTTGTTGATGGTGAGGTGATCGTTTACTTTACATCTCAGGGAGCCCTCATGTTTGTGTTTCCTTCTGGCTCTCCCTTTTAGTTATGCTGTCATAGTTAGTCCTGCCGGAGTCCCTGCTTGCACTCTACAGTAAATATACATTCACATCATACATTATGTGACTGTGACCATACCTAACTGCCATCTCTCCTCTTCTTCTCTTTCTCCCCCTCTTCCTCTTTCCTCTCTCCCCCTTTTCACTCTTTCTCTCTCTCTCTGTCGAGCTACACATGTCATTCCTGAGCTGCCAGTGATCCAGACTCCCTCTACCCTCCGGACCTGTCTGATCAAATCAAATCAAATCAAATCAAATCAAATTTATTTGTCACATACACAGTCATACAGTATGAAATGCAGTGAAATGCTTTTTTGCGACCACAGGGTCGCGACGGCAGCCATTTCCCAGGCGCCATCATAGAAAACAAGGAATCAGATACATTAGGATAACGAGGGTAAAAAAATCCCCTCCCAGACTGTCCTTCGGAGAGGGCAGTGTGGGATCAGGGGTACAAAAAACTACCTCAGCAGCAAGCACAGAAAAACATGTAACAAGACATCAACATTGCAACATTAAGGGTACAGGGATAAGAATGTCCAATGTAGGCAAACAGCTCCAGTCCCTGCAGCTAAAGAGCGCTGGTCCCGATTCCGTCTGCCCACACCGAGGGGAATAAGCACACGAAGGCGTTGGAAATGGGGAAGGTAGAGTGTCTATCTGTAGCTGTTCTGTGAGTGTGTGCGTGCATGTCAGTTTGTAAGCCTGTAACATCCCGTAATAGTCTGCGCCAGGTGACCTTGAAGGGGGAGGGGGGTAGATTCCAGAGCGTCTCGTTATCTTGGTCTTCGGGGAATTGTTATGTCTCCAGCCACTGCCTTGAAATGCAGTAGCTGGAAAGAAGGGCAGAAAAAAAAAAAAAAAAAAAAAAAAAAAAATGTCCAAATTTCGATCAATACCTGCCAATTTCACAGATATTTAATGTCCATCACTGGTCTCCAGGTCCGTCCAAATTCCGTTGTATAGCTGCCAGTCTCCCCAAGATGGTATCCAATTTGCGGTCCATAACCACAGTCTGATTACTGACAGCTCTCGTCACCATTATTTCCCAGCCAGCCAGTCTCTTGGGGTTGAGACTGACTGCTTTTAAGATTTTTCGATATCCAAGTAATCCACCTAATCCAATCAGCAGAATCCCAGTTATCAGAGTTCCGAATAGGTAAATATCTTCAACGTCCTCCAGAGACAGTGCGGCCAGGCACACAATGCGCCACTTCTCCCAACCGTCCATCGTGTATCCAGCAGCAAACGTCCCATCAGGACAAGTAGGTTCCCCAGAACCCACACTTCTCGTCGAGAAGATCGTGTCAATTGCATTCAGAGACCACTTGATCAAATCCATTCCTTTTATTTCAAGAGCAAGACGAGGAGAGTCTCTGAATAGTATTTCACAAGACAGACAAGAGAAGCAAGCGGGGAGAGATAAGGGAGGGAAAGCAGATGCGACCGCCTTCGTCAAGAGCCGAGTTCGTGATCCATCCTGATCCGTTTCTGGTTCTCCATTTAGATCTACAAAATGGTAGCGATCAGACAGGTAAGATCTAAACCATTTTAATGCCTGTCCCTGAATACCTATATAATTTTGTAAGCGATCTATGAGAATATTATGATCTATAGTGTCGAATGCAGCACTAAGATCGAGCAGGACTAGCAATGAGATGCAGCCTTGGTCTGAAGCTAAAAACAAGTCGTTTGTAATCTTAACTAGTGCAGTTTCTGTGCTATGATGGGGCCTGAAATCTGACTGAAATTCTTCAAGGATGTTGTTATCCTGCAAGAATGTGCAAATTTGAGCTGATACTACTTTTTCTAGTATTTTTGATATGAACGGAAGGTTTGAAATCGGTCTGTAATTTGTTATTTCATTCGCGTCCAAATTAGATTTTTTAAGAAGCGGCTTAATAACTGCTAACTTGAAAGGTTTAGGGACGTGACCTAGATGTAATGAAGAATTAATAATGTTTAGAAGTCGCTCTCCAACCGTAAGCATCACTTCTTTTAAAAATCTGGTTGGGATTGGGTCTAACAGGCACGTTGTTGATTTAGCCGAGGTGATAAGTTTATACAGCTCTTCCTGTCCTATACCTGTAAAGCAGTGAAAATCTAAATGTGAAGCTATAGGCTGAACTGGATTGTGAGATACTATTAGAGGTTGAACCTCCGTTATTTTCTTCCTGATATTATTGATTTTTTCATTAAAGAAGTCCATAAAGTCTTCACTTCTAAACTGTGATGGGATACTCTCTGCGGGCATCTTAGGTTTTGTTAGGCGAGCCACTGTACTAAATAAGAACCTGGGATTGTTTCGGTTTCTTGCCATCAGTTGGCTAAGATGCTCAGTCCTAGCAGTTTTTAGAGCCTGTCTATAGCTGCACATACTGTCTTTATACGCAATTCGAAAAACTTCTAATTTAGTTTTCCTCCATTTTCGCTCGAGGTTACGGGTTGCTCTCTTTAGGGCGCGAGTATGACTGTTGTACCACGGTGCAAATGTTTTATCTCTGACTTTTTTTAATCTGATGGGAGCAACAGTGTCTAATGTACTGGTAAAAATAGTGCCCATGCTGCTTGTCACTTCATCTAGATCATCTGCATTTAGGGGTCTAATAAGAAATTGGGACAGATCCGGCAGATTACTTGTGAATCTGTCTTTAGTAGTGGGATTCATATTTCTAACACATTGATAACGTGGGGAGACACAGCTAATCTGTTCTACGGGTAGAGTATATGTCAGGAGGTGATGATCTGTGATATCATCACTTTGAGGTATGATCTCTATATTAGAGACATCTATACCATGGGATATAATTAAATCTAGCGTATGATTAAAGCGGTGAGTTGCACCAATTATATTTTGTTTAACCCCAAAGGAATTTAGTAAATCCATAAATGTGAGTGCTAAAGCGTCGTTAGCATCATCTACATGAATGTTAAAATCTCCTACTATCAACACTTTGTCAGAGTTAACCAATAGGTCTGATAGCAGATGTCCAAATTCTTTAAGAAAATCGCCATATGGCCCCGGGGGTCTGTACACGGTGGCCATGGTAAAATATAGCAAGGGTTTATTATGTATCTCACTGAGTGCAACATTAATGATAAGCACTTCAAATGAATTAAACCTGGGCCTTATTTTCTGGGTAACAGTGAGTACATCATTGTAGATAGTGGCGACACCACCACCGCGACCAATTAGACGGGGCTCGTGCTTATAGAAATATCCTGACGGAGTAGACTCATTCAGACCAAAATATTCATTTGGTTTAAGCCAGGTTTCAGTGACACAGAGTGCATCAAAGCAATAATCTGAGATAATTTCATTAACAATAAGTGCTTTAGGCGCAAGGGATCTAATGTTGAGTAGTCCAATTATCAGATTGTTTCGGGCAAATTTAACAAATTTATTCTTTTTTCTCACTATTCGGGGAACAGACACAGTTTCTATAGGACAAGCTATGTGTGTGCGTCTATCACTATGGTGAGTTGTGATGTGGCTAATATGTTTGGAATCTACAGTATGACTTACCGCCAGTCAGATGGTTCGTAGTGTCCTGGAGATGTTGTCAGAGAGGACCGCTGCTCCAGCTCTGCTAGGGTGTAGGCCATCGGTGTGATAGAGCCTAGGACGCTCCCAGAAAACATTCCATATTGAGTGGACAGAACTCAATCAGAGTCTCCTGCCAGACCAAAAATGTGAGTTGCCTAATTTTATTAATTATGCTAAAATAAGTGGCCTTATTTTTTAATAATTCCTTTGACTTAACCACTTCGCCCTAAGACTCTGTTTTGTAGGTTTACATGGGGGGTGGGGGGTGGGGAGGGGATGGGGTTGATTGCGGAATCATTGCACATATGTTAAATTAGGGATTATGAGAAATTGATTAGAATTGCATTAGAGCTTCACTGTAAAAGTTGCATAAGATGGATGAATGTACTTTGTCTTTGTACAAAGGAAAAGCAGAACCTGACCGAAATAAAAAAGCTGTTAAAAGGACTGTGTCCTATCCAGATCCTCCTCCAAAATATCAGAAAACCCAGCAAGGTAATGGACTCAGTTTGAAAATATGCTTATCTGATTGAGTTTTTATTTTGGAGAGGGGAGAAGGGTAGCTCAGTGGTTAAGGCATGGGACGGGACTACGGTTTGGAAGGTCCCAGGATCAAACCCCACAACCACCAAGTTGCCACTGTTGGGCCCTTGAGCAAGGCTCAACTGCTCACATGTATGAGAAAAATGTAAGTCGCTCTGGATAAGAGTGTCTGCCAAATGCCTAAATGAGAAGAATATCATTAATTACAATTTTATTTTATTTACAGTTGTGGGGCAACACGCATCATATGGAGGCTTTGCACATTCTTCCCAGAGTAAAACAAAAGGTAAAGTGCCATGACTTATGTAGAGACATACTTTAAACTGTCTACAGATTTGTTCATGTTCTAATTTGTCATTTGTCCTTTGTGCTACAGGTCCAGATTTGTGCCCAAGACACTTGGATGAAATGTGCCCGACCCCTGACCTGTTCAACACTAGATTAATTTTTAAGTTTTATATAGCTTTTTGTAATATATACAAAAAGGAGTCTTGCTTTCAAAAAGGAATGTGTCCTCCTAATACTTATTGAACCATAATTATTGTTTCTCTGTGTATTCCCAGTGGATGTTCAGATCACACCTACAAGGAGAAACCTGCCACTATTAACGCCTTGTCCAGTACAAAGTATGTGATATCTATAGGTTATTTGTTAATTTAACACATCACTATAACAGTCAAAAAGCATAATTTTTTCTTGAATGTTTTAATCAACAGCTAGGCTGTCACACTTCCCGGAGGAAAGAACAGATTAGCCATAAAAAAAACTGTAAATGTATTACAAGTCTTTTTTTTTTTTTTTTGGTTGTTTTATAGAGTCATTATGGAGGAAATGTCACCTTTCTTTTGACAAATTTAAGTATTTTTAACACTTCATTCAGCAGGCATTCAAGATTTGATGCTACTTTGATTTCAGGTAGAAAGACTAACAACCAAAGAAAAAAAAGATCATAGCATGTTACAGTACAATTGGACAGTGAAATGCTCCAAAACACATACTGTGTAATATTTCCATGAAGGACAACCTGCTCAGAGCCTGCTGGATCTCCAAATAAGACGGAGGCAAAGGCCCACAACTCATAGCAAGTTGCTGGTCACCCCCAGAAGTATGTCTTTGTGTCTTAAATTTTTACAGTGTACTTCTGTATATTTAAGGGAAGTTGTTGCAAAGCTTTTTATAAACATATTCAATATTCCTTAGATAAAATGGTCCTTTGTCAATTACTTCTTTTAATTTTTCCAACAGGGTATTCACAACATAAAACCAGTTGAGGTCGACATGATGAACACAGAACCGCTGAATCTTCCCAGATGTTAAACCGTAGGTGTACTTATGTACAACTACAGAATTCTTTTTTTTCTTTCTTGCCCTGTAACAGGGCAAGACAAACAAAGTCTTGTCAAGTACAGAAAAAATTATTAGAAGAACTCCATGTTGCCCTGAAATAGCAGCTCCAGCATCTATAAATACGTACTGTAAAGTATAAGTTCTGATTTTGAATGTCTAGGTGACCCTTTTAAAACATTGTTGTAGTTATTCAATTCAATTCAATTTTATTTATATTGCGTGTTTAACATTGGTCATTGTCTCAAAGCAGCTTCACAAAAATGAAAGAAAATTTACAACAAAAAAAAAATTTTTAAGAAAATAATTGGAAGTGTGTATGTGTGAGAAAAATGTGTCTAGATAATAATGAGATGAATGAATGATGAATGAAATGTCTCTGATGAGCAAGCCAAGGGTGACGGCGATGGTGGCAAGGAAAAACTCCCAGAGATGGCATTAGGAAGAAACCTTGAGAGGAACCAGACTCAACAGGGAACCCATCCTCATTTGGGTGATAACAGATAGAAATGATATAACATCTTGTGTGTTGTGCAGGTGAAAGTTCAATATGACAGAAGTTCTTTAAATTAACATCAAGACCAGTTCAGCATAGGGACGAGTTAGTAGGTGCAGAGGGCAGATGAGGTCTGGATCACTGAAAGCACAGGAGCAGCATGTGTAGCTTCAACCATCGTAAAGCTGAATCCAGCTGGAGCTGGTCCTTCTCTGGACACCTCAGGAACCTCGCAGGGTCGGCCTTTGTCTACTGAAGCTGGCACAATCTCCCGAAGTCTCGGGATGGGTAAAAAAATACAGAACAGATGGGGAGAATTAGCATAGTTGCCATTCAGTATAGGTGTACTGGACTATGAGGTTATGGGATGAGTTACGTGTATGCCAGATTAAAAACATGCGTCTTGAGACTACTTTTGAACTGGGAAACCATGTCTGCTCCCCGAACACTGTCTGGAAGGCTATTCCAAAGCTTTGGAGCTAAATATGAAAATGCCCTACCCCCTTTTGTAGATTTAGAAATTCTGGGAACTACCAGAAGTCCGGAGTTTTGTGATCTTAAGGCGCATAGTGGATTGTAGCGTATCAGAAGACTGGATAGGTATGTGGGAGTTAAACCATTTAGAGCCTTGTATGTACATGTAAGTAATACTATTTTGTAATTTATTCTAAACTGAACAGGTAGCCAGTGCAGGGATGATAATATTGGGGTTATATGATCATATTTTCTGGATCTAGTGAGAACCCTGGCGGCTGTATTTTGGACTAACTGAAGCTTGTTTATTGAGGATGCAGGACAACCACCTAGTAATGCATTACAATAGTCCAGTCTGGAGGTCATGAATGCATGAACTAGCTTTTCTGCATCAGATACGGATAAGATGCTCCTAAGTTTGGCAGTATTTCTAAGATGGAATATATATAATGATATTTATACTGATATTTGAAATGTGATTTTCAAAGGACAAGTTACTGTCTAATATTATGCCCAGGTCTTTTACTGTCGAGCTGGTAGTAACAGTACATCCTTCTAAACGCAGGCTGAATTGTGAAAGCTGTTGTATGCTGTTTTTTGGGCTGATGAGTAATATCTCCATCTTATCTGAATTTAATAAAAGAAAGTTATTGGTCATCCAATCTTTTATGTCCCGGACACACTCAGTTAATCTAGACAACTTAGATATTTCGTCTGGTTATGTTGAGATATATAATTGGGTACCATCAGCATAACAATGGAAACTAATCCCATGTCTTCTAATGATGTTACCCAAGGGAAGCATGTATATTGAGAACAGCAGAGGTCCTAAAACTGACCCTTGTGGGACCCCATATTTCACTGGCATTACACCAGATGGTTCTCCATTCAGATCTACAAAATGGTATCAATCAGACAGGTATGATCTAAACCATTTTAACGCCTGTCCCTGAATACCTAAGCGATCTATGAGATATTATGATCTACAGTGTGGAATGTAGCACTAAGATCGAGTAAGACTAGTATTGAGATGCAGCCTTGGTCTGAAGCTAAAAACAAGTCATTTGCAATCTTAACTAGTGCAGTTTCTGTGCTATTATGGGGCCTGAAACATGACTGAAAGTCTTCACGGATGTTGTTTTCCTGCAAGAATGTGCATATTTGAGCTGATACTACTTGTTCTAATATTTTTTATATGAACGGAAGGTTTGAAAGCAGTCTGTAATTTATTTCATTCGCGTCCAAATTAGATTTTTTAAGAAGCGGCTTAATAACTGTTAACTTGAAAGGTTTAGGGACGTGACCTAGATATAATGAAGAATTAATAATGTTTAGAAGTGGCTCTCTGTACTAAATAAGAACCTGGGATTGTTTTGGTTTCTTGCTATCAGTTGGCTAAGATGCTCGGTCCTAGCAGTTTTTAGAGCCTGTCTATAGCTGCACATACTGTCTTTATACGCAATTCGAAAAACTTCTAATTTAGTTTTCCTCCATTTTCACTTCAGGTTACGGGTTTCTCTCTTTAGGGCACGAGTATGATTGTTGTACCACGGTGCAAGTGTTTTATCTCTGACTTTTATTAATCTGATGGGAGCAACAGTGTCTACTGTACTGGTAAAAATAGTGCCCATGCTGGTAGTCACTTCACCTAGATCGTCTGCACTTAGGGGTCTAATAAGAAATTTGGATAGATCTGGCAGATTACTTCTGAGTCTGTCTTTAGTAGTCGGATTCATATTTCTAACAAATTGATAACGTGGGGAGACACAGCTAATCTGTTCTTCGGGTAGAGTATATATCAGGAAGTGATGATCTGTGATATCATCACTTTGAGGTAAGATCTCTATATTAGAGACATCTATACCATGGAATATAATTAAATCTAGCGTATGATTAAAGCGGTGAGTTGCTCCAATTATATTTTGTTTAACCCCAAAGGAATTTAGTAAATCCATAAATGTGAGTGCTAAAGCGTCATTAGCATCATCTACATGAATGTTAAAATCTCCTACTATCAACACTTTGTCAGAGTTAACCAATAGGTCTGATAGCAGATGTCCAAATTCTTTAAGAAAATCGCCATATGGCCCCGGGGGTCTGTACACGGTGGCCAGGGTAAAAAATAGCAAGGGTTTATTACGTATTTCATTGAGTGCAACATTAATGATAAGCACTTCAAATTAGTTAAACCTGGGCCTTATTTTCTGAGTAACAGTGAGTATATCATTGTAGATAGTGGCGACACCACCACCGCGACCAGTTACATGGGGCTCATGCTTATAGAAATATCCTGACGGAGTAGACTCATTCAGACCAATATACAGTATTCATTTGGTTTAAGCCAGGTTTCGGTGAGGCAGAGTACGTCATTTCATTAACAATAAGTGCTTTAGGTGCAAGGGATTTAATGTTGAGAAGTCCAAACTTTAGAGGTAGATTTTGATTTACTTATTTGGTCTTTTTCTGGTTTTATGGTTATCAGATTGTTTTGGGCAAATTTAACAAATTTATTCTTTTTTCTCACTATTCAGGGAACGCAGTTTCTATAGGACAATCACATATGTGTCAAAGATTGTTTTAAAGAAACATAACCTTTATATTATTGATATTTAGAAGGCCACAGAATCATACACACACACACACACACACACTTGTGTGGGCAGTTTGAAAACACCAATTAGCCTAAACTGCATGTCTTTGGACTGGGGGAGGAGACCAGAGTTACCCAGAGGAAACCCACCAAGCACGGGGAGAACATGCAAACTCCACACACACAGACCCCAGGTGAGAATCGAACCCAGACCCTGGAGGTGCAAGTGCTAACTACTACGCCACCATGGCACTTTATAGTTATTCAGGTCTACTTAATTTTTTTAATTTACTTTAACTCAATTCATAAGGTATATTTAAATTATTTTACAACATTTATTATTCAATATTTTAAGTGTGAAAAACAAACAAACCTGGATATTAATATATAGATTTTGACATGTGTACAAACTTTAGCATAAAAAGCTATTCTTATGTTTAAGGCTCTTATATTTAATTGGAAATTGGTTATTTTAATATCACATTAGCGGATGTGAAGAATTTGAGTACTCAGCTGTAACATCAAATCCAGTGACTTATTTTTATTTAGGACTTCTAGAACATTTTAGTAACAGTAAAATACAGATAAACATGACAATAACCAAAACCAAACACTTGACAGTGAATGGGGATTAGCATTTCTGAAGGAGGAGGTCATTGTTGATATATTTCCCAGAATGTTTAGCCCACATAAGAGATGCTGAGCAAAACATCTGCATGCATTCAAATATTTTCTTTCAAAAGGTAATTCAGCCTTCCAAGCACAAGTAGCAGACTGAAGCAGAATGCCACAGCAATACATCTACTTCTCTTCGGCCTGTTATTTAAAAAAAAAAAAGCAGAATTGAGTTAGAGAGTATATATCAGAATATATATCAGTATAAATATCAGAATTAAGAAGAAACTCACCCTTTTACTTTCTCTGTCTCTTGTATCATCATCTAATAAGGAAACAAATAGGTTTAGTGCTTTTATAGTAATCAATGGTATGAGGTGTGGTGTGAAGTGGAGGTTTCTCATACCACAGTGAATATTAAAGAACAAGTTGTAGTTTTTTTGCCATATGTACCCTGCTGTTTGAAATTAATTAAGCAAATTAAGAGGATTTGGCTGTATAATTACTGCAGTAATTAGTACACTTTCCAGCAACAAAAAATCTTTAATTCCAACTGATGCAGCGAGGAGCTGGCAACTACAAAGGACTAAAGTTGATGACCCATACAATGAAGCTGTGGGAAAGAGTAGTGCAAGCTAGGTTAAGTGCAGAGGTGATCATTTCTGAGCAGCAATATGGTTTCATGCCTAGAAAGAGTACAGCAAATGTAGTATTTTCTGTGAGGATGCTGATGGAGAAGTTGCATTGTGTCTTTGTAGATTTAGAGAAAGCGTACGACAGGGTGCCGAGAGAGGAGCTGTGGTGTTGTATGAGGAAGTCTGGAGTGGCAGAGATGTGTTAGAATGGTGCAGGATATGAGAGCTCTAAGACAGTGGGGAGATGAGCCCCTTCTTGTTTGCTATAGTGATGGACAGAATGACAGATGAGGTTAGACAGGAGTCTCCATGGACTATGACGTTTGCAGATGACATTGTGCTTTGTAGCGAGAGCAGGGAAAAGGTGGAAGAAAATCTAGAGAGGTGGAGGTACGCTCTTGAACTTGAACTTGAGCAGAGGAATGAAGGTTAGCCATAGCAAGACAGAATACATGTGTCTGACTTGGAGTGAACTCCAAGTGGAATGATGAGACTACAGAAAGCAGAGGTAAATAAGGTGCAGGACTTCTAAGTCAATGTGAATGATCTGAAAATATAAAATCAGTAAAGGGGATCAGTTAGGGATCTGCGAGGTTGTGATGAATCCAAGTGCCAGTGCTCCTCAGAGGTGTCAAGTAACGAAGTACAAATACTTCGTTACCTTACTTAAGTAGAGATTTTGGGTATCTATACTTTACTGGAGTAATTATTTTTCAGCCGACTTTTTACTTCTACTCCTTATTTTTAAGCAATTATCTGTACTTTCTACTCCTTACTTTTTAAAAATAGCCTCGTTACTCTATTTTTATGATCAGAACGCGCAACCCCTCCGGTCGCTTGATAAGAACGCGCACCATGCCCGCCCCCCATAGGTCACATGATAAGAACGCGCACAACGCCCCCCCCGTCACATGATCAGAACGCGCACAACGCCCCCCCCCCGTCACATGATCAGATCGCGCACAACGCCCCTCCCCCCGGTCGCATGATCAGAAAGCGACGAGACCTTAATGCTTTTGTCGCCCCTCACGGTACTTTTACTTTTATACTTTAAGTAGTTTTGAAACCAGTACTTTTAAACTTTTACTTAAGTAAAAAGCTTGGGTTGATACTTCAACTTCTAAAGAAGTATTTTTGAACCCTAGTATCTATACTTCTACTCAAGTAATGAATGTGAATACTTTTGACACCACTGGTGCTCCTTACGGTTTGTGCTAAATATTGGTTGAGATGGAGCTTGAAACAGGTCCGCCTGGTGCTGGGACGATTGCTACTCCGTGTCGGAAAGCGGTTTGTGTGCAGAGAGCTTCGCTGGAATGCTGAAGTGCAGGGAGCCGGAGCGAGAGCTTTGTGTGCAGCAAGAACCATGCAGGAATGCAGAAGTGCGGAGCGTGAGCCTTGCGAGAAGGTGGAAGCGTAGAGAGCCAGTGAGAGAGGAGTGAACTCCGCAATGAAAGCCGGCGTGAGCGATAATAAGTCGTGCAGGTTAGTGACTGGTTTGCAGAGGTCATTTATGGTCAAAAACCAGCAGGGTTCAGAGCCAGGAAGACAAGAGAGAGTCAGTGATCCAAATTCATGTTAAACAATTCTAGAGGTCGGTAACAGAGGGTCCGTGAGCATGAGAATCCGAGATGTGAAACGAGGACGGTAGAAACAAAGCTAGGTCGAGAACATTGTTGATAGAAAAATGCTGGAATATCAGGCTTACATGGCACACAACAATCTGCCAAGGAGATGTTGTTAGTGTGTGGCTTAAATAGGGCAGAGAGGTGATTGCTTAAAGCGAACAGGTGTGCAGAGTGGAGAACAAGGTGGTGGGATCGGGGTGGATCATGGAAACGGAGCGCACAGGTGATCATGATGGGGTTGTGGCTCTGCGGGTTGTGACATAAAGTTTAAAAGAACGACCTGTGACAAGACGAGGAATCTTGTCAATCACTAGTTCGATCCATGACCCCTTGGGGTTTCCTTGCACCTGTTATATTGCCAGCTAAAATTCTAATGCAGAATTCTAATGCAGAATTAAATGCTAAAATTCTATGTATTCTAATGTAGCAGGTTCAAACCTTCAGCCTAATCAGAGTGCAGACCGAGCAGCGCTGTGGCATGAGCAGTAATGAAAGATTAGTTTAAAGTCATAAATATATCACCATGTGTAACCTCTACACCTGTAAAGGAAGAGCATAACCATATTAAATTAACAAATTAAATGCAATAAAGTGTAAAAGATAGAAGTGCTCTAGCCTCCACCTACCTCAGTGGAAAGTGCTTTCAATCGCTTCCTAAGTTTCTTCATTTTCTTTTCCTGTCAAGTTCACAACAATAATCTAAGAGTTGTTGAACAGATAGGTCACTAAGGACAAAACTGAGTGAGATATTTACAAATTAAATTCTGTTCTATGTACTCACATGTTTCTCATTTGCAGCTTTGAGGAGCTGGACCTCCTCTTGTAAACTTCACAAACACACATTTACACATCAATGACCAGCAGGAAGTGTCAGCATAAAAATATTACAGACAGGAATGTTTATCTCTCTGACTGTTAAATCACACAAACCCTGAACCTCTTTAATTTTCAATTCAATTCAGTTTTATTTGTATAGCGCTTTTAACAATTGACATTGTCTCAAAACAGCTTTACACAATCAAAAGAATTATTTAACAATCAAAAGAATTATGTTAAGAACCTGAACATTTTTATTCTAGATTCTGATTGGTCAGAAGGTGTTGATTTATTCTTTATAAATTACGTTTTCGGTAAGGAGATGTTTATTCAACTCATGATGAACAGAAGGAGTCTTCAGTGTTTTGCAACGCTTTGTAACACTCAGAGGTAACACTTATTTGTGGGTTCTAGATAACATGACAAGCTGTGTATTTGTTTATTTTTATTGAGATGAGATTATGTACAAAGGAGTGTGTTCCTGTTGGCTACATGTCTGTGATGTCTGATACCTTTCAATTACTTTCCCCATCTTCACAATGCAGCAAGATTTTCCAGGGGCACTGTGACGGGCGTGTGCCACTCCCAGGGTCGGGCCACAGTGACCTCCTTAATGGTTGGCGACTCCAACCTGTGTGCTGATTTTCATGAGTTTTTGAGTATGTTAAGACCCCCAAAAGGGCCTGGATGATTAAAAATATATATATACAGTGGAACCTCGGATTACGAGCATAATTCGTTCCGGAAGTGGGCTCGTATTCCAAAATGCTCATAAACCAAATTTAATTTTCCCATAAGAAATAATGGAAACTCAAATTATTCATTCTACAGCCCAAAAAAAATACGTAAAAATAAACAAATTAACCTGCACTTTACCTTTAAAAAAGCATAAAAATAAATCCGGACAGATAAGTGTTTCCATTTGTGCACGCAGGCGCTGTGTGTGTGTCTGTAAAATGTGGGTGCACACACACACACGTACACACATTAACGGAGAGACCGCTTTTAAAACCGTTTAAAAATTAGCAAGGAACATCGCCAGTCACAATCGCGTGAGCGCATACTAGCGGAATCACTGCTGTAAAGTAAAACAACAACAACAACAACAAAAATCTAATTAACAGCTCCTCACCTTCGCGACAAAAAAAGTTCACCCAAATTGAGAATGAGTTCCCTGTTGAGTCTGGTTCCTCTCAAGGTTTCTTCCTATTACCATCTCAGGGAGTTTTTCCTTGCCACTGTCGCCCTCGGCTTGCTCACCAGGGACTATCTGACCATTTGATTCATACACATTCACATTCCATACAAACTTAAATAATTCATTTGATTGTGTAAAGCTGCTTTGTGATAATGACAATTGTTAAAAGCGCTATACAAATAAAATTTAATTTAATTGTTTGTTTGGGAACTGAGAGAAGGGGGGCTGTAAACGCAAGCGAGTGTGTGTGTGTGTGTGTGTGTTAGTGTATGTGAATGAGACACTCATTCACACAGTCATGCACACACACACTCTCTGCCTTACACACACACACACACACACACACACACACACACACACTAAAAACCTCTCTGCAAGCACTAAGACCCAGCAGGGGAGACGATAGGTCTCGGCTATACAGCCCCACTCCTCTCAGGTTCCCAAACAAACACACACAGACTCTGCTCTTTCGCGACTGTTTTCAAAGGTGAGGAGCTGGGGTCCGTTCTTCATACGTCGATTGACACATCCAAGATGAACTGACACATCTAAGATGAGATCATCGTGCTAATTAAGACCTGGATAAGTTGGTTCTTCCAGCACACCTGTTGTTGATGATTAGTAAAGCTGGATTGAGTTGTCTAGGATTATTGCGCGCTCGTGCGTTGGTTTAAAAGGCGATATGCATCGACAGTAGAAACACTGATCACAAGCCCTTTGATTGGTTGAAGAATTGACAAAAGAACAAGCTCAATTTTTTTGTAACACCTGTTAGGCGCTGAAATGCCATATTTTTTTTTGCATATTCATAACGAACCCCTGAAAAATAAATGTGTTACAAAATAAACATTATACAAGAATTTTAATTAATGGTCTTGAGGGCTGTCTCGTGCCTAGAGTTTATTATAATAATAAAAAACCTATGAATTTATGTTCTAATATAATATTTGATAGCAATTATTTATTATTATTATTATTATTATTTTCTTTCCCCACGTGAGTCAGTCCACGTCAGTCGTGCTCTTTAACCAATCAGATGTGACCTCACCATTCCAACCAATCATAACCCGGCAGGAGCGCAGCCTTAATCCTTTTTACATGAAATAAACCTGCTACCGAGCAGGTTCAAGCTTACGGACATGTTGGTATGACAAGAAGTGCGAGATGAGCATCGAAGAACGAAACAATCCAAGATCAGGACAAATCCACAACAATCAAATCCAGCTAACTGAGTTAGCGACGTACGAAGAACGGACCCCTGGTTAATTTTTGTTGTTGTTGTTGTTGTTTTACTTTACAGCAGTGAGATTCCGTTAGAATGCGCTCACGCGCGTGTGTGTCTGTGTGTTCACGTAGCGGGGGAGAGAATTACCTACAATTCCGCAGCGCAAGAGAGAGAAAATCCCTTGGCTCAGTTGTGATGACGTGACGCTCGGTGTCAAAAACCACGTTACTCGTAATCCGAGGTTTCACTCTCTCTCTCTCTCTCTCTCTCTCTCTCTATATATATATATATATATATATATATATATATATATATATATATATACACATACATACATACACACACACACAGGTCCTTCTCAAAAAATTTGCATATTGAGATAAAGTTCATTATTTTCTGTAATGTACTGATAAACATTAGACTTTCATATATTTTAGATTCATTACACACAAACTGAAGTAGTTCAAGCCATTTATTGTTTTAATATTGATGATTGTGGCATACAGCTCATGAAAACCCAAAATCCCTATGTCAAAAAATTAGCATATCATGAAAAGGTTCTCTAAACGACCTATTAACCTAATCATCTGAATCAACTAATTAACTCTAAACACCTGCAAAAGAAAACTCCCAGCCTGGTTCATTACTCAAAACCGCAATCATGGGTAAGACTGCCGACCTGACTGCTGTCCAAAAGGCCATCATTGACACCCTCAAGCAAGAGGGTAAGACACAGAAAGAAATTTCTGAAGAAATGGGCTGTTCCCAGAGTGCTGTATCAAGGCACCTCAGTGGGAAGTCTGTGGGAAGGAAAAAGTGTGGCAGAAAACGCTGCACAACGAGAAGAGGTGACCGGGCCCTGAGGAAGATTGTGGAGAAGGACCGATTCCAGACCTCGGGGAACCTGCGGAAGCAGTGGACTGAGTCTGGAGTAGAAACATCCAGAGCCACCGTGTACAGGCGTGTGCAGGAAATGGGCTACAGGTTGCAAATTTTTCCATGTCATTCGGAAATCAAGGTGCCAGAGTCTGGAGGAAGACTAGGGAGAGGGAAATGCCAAAATGCCTGAAGTCCAGTGTCAAGTACCCACAGTCAGTGATGGTCTAGGGTGCCATGTCAGCTGCTGGTGTTGGTCCACTGTGTTTTATCAAGGGCAGGGTCAATGCAGCTAGCTATCAGGAGATTTTGGAGCACTTCATGCTTCCATCTGCTGAAAAGCTTTATGGAGATGATGATTTCATTTTTCAGCATGACCTGGCACCTGCGCACAGTGCCAAAACCACTGGTAAATGGTTTACTGACCATGGTATTACTTTGCTTAATTGGCCTGCCAACTCTCCTGACCTGAACCCCATAGAGAATCTGTGGTATATTGTGAAAAGCGCAAACACACTGACGTACACCACCAAGCTATTGTACACACCAACCTATAAATGCTCTTTTGCACAATATTATTACTGGACTTCTTGCAGTAACTTCTTTACTCCCTAATTTTTGCTGCTACACTAAGGAATGTTTACTGTTTCTCCACTACCTCAACTCATCACCACAAAACCTTATTATTATGTCACATTATGTTTTTGTCGCTTTGTTGCTTTTGTTTGCACATTTGCATGTGAACTTTGTCTGCTGTCTGTTAAAAAAAAAAAAACCCTGTAGATAAAAGTCTTAGTTGGATAGTTAGTTTTTGTTAATTTATGTTGTAATTTATGTTAGGTCAGTCTGTCTTGTCTCTGCTAGCCAGCTAACTTGTAGCGCAGCCACATAAAGGGGCATTTTAATTAACAGGGAAAGGTTCGAAGAGCTAATGCTGCTCACCTGTGCCAGAAGATGCGCCCTATCTGGTTTAATTGTTCCCATTGACAGTGTTTTGGTCGCCGGCTAAGCTCTCGCACGCATGCGCGATCGCAGCGCGAGGGAACCCGGAAGTGACATGGGGTCACATGCACCGGCATAAAGCCGGAACCGGCGAAGGAGCCGGCACGGAGAGATGAAGTCAGCGCACTGCATTTTGAGAGAGCGTTTGTGTGATCGCCAAGGATTACTTTCCACTGCAGGGATTGATCTTTTCTGGACACTCACAATTCACCTCTCATTCCGTTTCTCGACGTCCCGGATTTAACATCTTTTACCGGTGAGATCGAGCCATCTCTCCAGCTCATCTTTTCAAAGACACTGCAATAATCTCAGACACTGGACTACCACATACACACTCACACACTCGCATACATCGCACACACAGTTTATATTTGTATATATTTTGTATATATTGGTTGTGGTGTACCTTGTGTGTTTATGTATTTATTTATTTTGTAAAATACACGTTGGTTTAATTTAATTCAAGTCCTTGTGTCGCGTCTTATATTGTACCGCCGCGGTTGCGCAATACCGGAAGTATTGTTTATCAGCCTATATTTAGATTCTCGACCCCGTAGCAAAATAACTAAGCGGTTTTGTAAAGCGTTACAAACTAGGCCTCTTAGTTACATTTACATTTAGGCATTTGGCAGACGCTCTTATCCAGAGCGACTTACATTTTTATCTCATTACACATCTGAGCGGTTTAGGGTTAAGGGCCTTGCTCAAGGGCCCAAACAGTGGCAACTTGGTGGTTGTGAGGTTTGAACCTGGGATCTTCTGAACCGTAGTCCAAAGCCTGTAGCACCTTGGTCCTGGAGGAACGTTGTTTCGTTTCACTGTGTACTAACTGTGTATGGTTGAAGTGACAATAAAGCCAACTTGAACTTGAAGAGAAAGTTGAGAGACACAAGACACAGGAATCTGCAAAAGGATTCCCGACCAAGTACTGTATTGAGGTGCATAACTGAACATAATTATTTGAAGGTTGACGTTTTTTGTATTAAAAACACTTTTCTTTTATTGGTCGGATGAAATATGCTAATTTTTTTAGATAGGGATTTTGGGTTTTCATGAGCTGTATGCCACAATCATCAATATTAAAACAATAAAAGGCTTGAACTACTTCATTTGTGTAATGAATCTAAAATATATGAAAGTCTAATGTTTATCAGTACATTACAGAAAACAATGAACTTTATCACAATATGCTAATTTTTTGAGAAGGACCTGTGTGTATATAGATATATATATATATATATATATATATATATATATATATATGTATATGTATGTATATATATATATATATATATACACACACACACAGAGGTGGAAAGAGTAATACAATTTTGTACTCAAGTACAAGTACTGTTACTTCAGTGAAATTTTACTTAAGTACAAGTAAAGTTACCATTATAAAAATCTACTCAAGTAAAAGTAAAAAGTAGCTCATAAAATATTTACTCAGAGTAAAAGTTACCTAGTTACTTTTTAATTTTTTTAACAGCGGGGGTTGGATGAGGCATTCTAGCGTAGTTCAAAAAAGATGAGCAGATATAAATCTCAAACTAGTTGTTTTTAACTGAAGGAACACCTTTGCATAATAAAGCTGTTGTCTTTCTTCAAAGTGGTCACTTAAATATGGTGTTATGTCCCAGTCTAGGGCCATACAGCAAAAGAATGGTTCAGGGTTCTATTTTAAACTGTATGGAAATGGTTGTATATGGCAGAAAAAACTAGATCCAATCATTAACTGATGAAATAATGAGGTTTGCATATACAAAAAAAAATACACACACACACACACACACAACAGGAGAAAGAGGATCAGATTCAGGGTGGACCCAGGCCAAAATAATAAACAAAATGGTATTTATATTTAGTAGCTAGATTACCTGCAAAAAAAAAATATATAATTAAAAAATACAGGTAACTTCCCGGACTCCCTAAACCAAAAACAGTGAATAAATTCCCTCTTCCCAAAATAAATGGCAGCCACGCCCCTACTACTAGTGAGTGCACAAACATACAGTGAAATTATCTACAAATATATACAAAGACCAACCAAACCAAAGGGACAAAGCAATAATCAATGTAAATGGGAGGCAAAAAGTCAAAACCAGAATACACAACCAAATATCAAAACGCCAAAATCACAATCTCTTTCCCGCGTCTCTCTTCGGTTTATATATGGTCGCGCTAGTCGATGACGTCACTCTCATGGCGGAAGCGACCGTGTGGAAGGTCAGGTAGATGCCGATGTGGGGACAGTCAGAAAACCTGGAGTGGAGTCTGGAGTGGCGCGCGACCAGGACATGATACACACACGCGAGCACAACAAAACATTTATACAAAGCATAATATTTTTATTATTTTAGCATTTTCATTCATTTATTTTTTACTCAGTAGCGAATATGATTTAAAATGTAGCAAATTACTAAGTGTACTTAAGTAAAATTACAGATTTTAAAAACTACTTTAAAAAGTAGAAATACACAAAAAAAACTACTCAATTACAGTAACGCGAGAAAATGTAATTCGTTACTTTCCACCTCCACCATATATATATATATATACTCAGCAAAAAAAGAAACGTCCTCTGACTTTCAACTGTTTTTACTTTCAGTAAACTTAATGTGTAAATATTTGTATGAACACTAAAAGAGTTAACACCATAAGGCATAAACTTAAAATGTTTCTCAATGTGTCCCTGAATGAAGGGAGGCTCAAAATCAAAAGTACCAGTCAGTATCTGGTGGCCACCAGCTGCTTGAAGTACTGCAGTGCATCTCCACCTCATGGACTGGACCAGATTTATCAGTTCTTGCTGTGAGATGTTACCCCACTCTTCCACCAAGGCACCTGCAAGTTGTTGTGGCCATCCTGTACCTGTCACGCAGGTGTGATATTCGGATGTACCCAGCCTGTGCAGGTGTTGTTACACGTGGTCTTCCACTGCGAGGATGATTAGCTGTCCTTCCTGTCTCCCTGTAGCGCTGTCTTAGGTGTCTCACAGTGCAGACATGGCAATTTATTGCCCCATGCCTCCCTGCAGCATGCCTAATGCACATTCATTGCAGATGAGCAGGGACCCTGGACATCTTTCTTTGGGTGTTTTTCACAGTCGGTAGACAAGTCTCTTTAGTGTCCTGCATTTTTAGAACTGTGACCTTAAATGCCTACTTTCTATAAGTTATTAAGGTCTTAACGACCATTTTATATATATATATATATATATAGTGGTGTGAAAAACTATTTGCCCCCTTCCTGATTTCTTATTCTTTTGCATGTTTGTCACACTTAAATGTTTCTGCTCATCAAAAACGGTTAACTATTAGTCAAAGATAACATAATTGAACACAAAATGCAGTTTTTAAATGAAGGTTTACCGATGTGATAACTGTGGTTTATCACACCTGAGTTCAATTTCTGTAGTCACCCCCAGGCCTGATTACTGCCACACCTGTTTCAATCAAGAAATCACTTAAATAGGAGCTACCTGACACAGAGAAGTAGACCAAAAGCACCTCAAAAGCTAGACATCATGCCAAGAGCCAAAGAAATTCAGGAACAAATGAGAACAAAAGTAATTGAGATCTATCAGTCTGGTAAAGGTTATAAAGCCATTTCTAAAGCTTTGGGACTCGAGCGAATCACAGTGAGAGCCATTATCCACAAATGGCAAAAACATGGAACAGTGGTGAACCTTCCCAGGAGTGGCCGGCCGACCAAAATTACCCCAAGAGTGCAGAGACAACTCATCCGAGAGGCCAACAAAAGAACCCAGGACAACATCTAAAGAACTGCAGGCCTCACTTGCCTCAATTAAGGTCAGTGTTCACGACTCCACCTTAAGAAAGAGACTGGGCAAAAACGGCCTGCATGGCAGATTTCCAAGGCGCAAACCACGTTTAAGCAAAAAGAGCATTAAGGCTCGTATCAATTTTGCTAAAAAACATCTCAATGATTGCCAAGACTTTTGGGAAAATACCTTGTGGACCGATGAGACAAAAGTTTAACTTTTGGAAGGTGCGTGTCCCGTTACATCTGGCGTAAAAGTAACACAGCATTTCAGAAAAAGAACATCATACCAACAGTAAAATATGGTGGTGGTAGTGTGATGGTCTGGGGTTGTTTTGCTGCTTCAGGACCTGGAAGGCTTGCTGTGATTGATGGAACCATGAATTCTAATGTCTACCAAAAAATCCTGAAGGAGAATGTCCGGCCATCTGTTCGTCAACTCAAGCTGAAGTGATCTTTGGTGCTGCAGCAGGACAATGACCCAAAACACACCAGCAAATCCACCTCTGAATGGCTGAAGAAAAACAAAATGAAGACTTTGGAGTGGCCTAGTCAAAGTCCTGACCTGAATCCTATTGAGATTTTGTGGCATGACCTTAAAAAGGTGGTTCATGCTAGAAAACCCTCAAATAAAGCTGAATTACAACAATTCTGCCAAGATGAGTGGGCCAAAATTCCTCCAGAGCGCTGTAAAAGACTCGTTGCAAGTTATCACAAAACGCTTGTTTGCAGTTATTGCTGCTAAGGGTGGCCCAACCAGTTATTAGGTTCAGGGGGCAATTACTTTTTCACACAGGGCCAAGTAGGTTTGGATTTTTTTCTCCCTAAATAATAAAACCCCTCATTTAAAAACTGCATTTTGTGTTTACTTGTGTTATCTTTGACTAATAGTTAAATGTGTTTGATGATCAGAAACATTTTGTGTGACAAACATGCAAAAGAATAAGAAATCAGGAGGAGGGCAAATAGTTTTTCACACCACTGTATATGTATATATATATATATATATATATATATATATATATACTCAGCAAAAAAAGAAACGCCCCAGTACTGTGTATTTCAACAATAATGTTGTAAAAATCCAAATAACTTTACAGATCTTCATTGTAAAGGGTTTAAACAATGTTTTCCATGCATGTTCAATTAACCATAATCAATTAATTAACATGCACCTGTGGAATGGTCGTTAAGACAGAAGACGGTTCTTTTTTTGCTGAGTATATAAGATAAACATAGTTTAGTGCTGCAGGAGTCAGGCCAAAACCATGAAACTAATTAAACTTACTCACAATCAGTTGTTCCCTTTCAGTCGATTCACTCGGTACAACACATATTGTATGGGATATCACGCCCTCTCGTGTCCTGGCTGAAGCCACCTTTATTCACGCCGTAAGGCAGGCAAACCTGTGGTGACGTAGGTGTAGCCCCGCCTACACCTATAAACCCTCGTCGCCACGGTTGACCTTCAGTTCTTTCGCTCTTCACCTCGCTGTGAACACCTTTCCGTAGAGTTTTCTAGGTGCTGCTAGTCAACTCTACATTTACTTTACTAGACTGCACTTAAATCAGCTTAACTGTTCCTGTTGGTGTTAGCGACAACAGCCTCATTAGGTGAGTTGTCTACCCGCGGAGCGCTGACTTTAAGTTTCCTGTCAGTCGTAACATTATCAGTTCGGTTCGGGTGGCTCCTGTTTAGCTGGGCTAACATTGGAAGCTGTCATGAGCATGGAAGCTAATGTGGCAAAGAGAAAGTCCGCTGTTCGCCCCTGTCCTCAGGAGTGTGGCTTCTCCCTGCACGAGAAGGACCAGCATGAGGCGTGCCCCGTCTGTCTGGGAATTCTCCACGCTAGGAGAGCGCTAGCTGAGCCTGAGTCATGTGCGCTTTGTCGCCAGCTCCGGCGTTCAACGCTGGAAAGACGGGTCACGTTCGTGGAGAGAACCCTGGGAAAAAATACAGTCGCTCAGCAAGACCCCCTCCTTTCCGGACTAGCAGTCCCAGCTTCGCCTGCGTCTGCTGACGAGGAGTTTTCTTCAGAAGTCCCCACGCTTAGCTGGGCAGACCAAATGGAGTATTTTGAGGGGTCGGAGGACCGTGAGCTCTCCTACAGCGCTGGCCAGCAGCCAGGCACCGATCAGCGGCCTTTCGAGGACGATGACGTGCTCGATATCGGCCTAGAGATGCATGGTTTGTCGGAGGACGAGCATGAACTCGTGCCACTCACCCAGAGCTCCTCTCCTACTGCGCTAGCAGCACGGGACGACACTTCGTTTTTTCGCCCTCTACCGGCGAGTGGCCGAAAAGCTGGAAGTGGAGTGGCCCTCCCCACAGCCAGCTCAAAAACCGTCAAGGTTCGCAGGATTTTTTCTCCCTCCTGAACCAACGACAGTTAAGAACTGCTTGCCTATGTTTCCCGACTTTGTCGGCGAGCTAACGTCATCATGGAGCAAGCCGTATCAGTACCCGGTTACGGACAGTTTTTGGAACTGGACGGAGCTGAAAAAGCAGGACTCGTGAGCCCACCGCCGATGGAGCCATCTTTGGCTGCTTATTTGGCACCCTCGCAAAACCACGGAGTGTCTGGTCCTACTGTTCTTCCGTCCAAACACTGCAGATTCTCCTCTGCCCAGCTGGAGAAAATTTACCGCGCCCAAGCGGGCACTGCTCGTGCGCTCAATTCTGTTACGCTGCTCCAAACATATCAGGCAATGTGTTTGGCGGAGCTCGGTTCACTGGTGCCTCAGGGGAGCCCACTATGTGCGCTGCTTAATGAGGTCAGGACCGCGACAGACTACATTCTGCGCATGTCTCATTGTGCGGCTCTTTCCCTTGGGAGAGGTATGGCGAGCGCAGTGGTAGCACAGAGGCATTTATGGCTCACGTTCTCTGACCTCCCGGATAGAGACAGGGCCGTCTATTTGGATGAACCGGTGTCTGTTGAGGGTTTGTTCGGCCAGTCACTCGATGCCATTCAGGCAAGGTTCGACTTCAAACGGAAGCAGGCTGAAGCATTGCGAGATATCATCCCGCGACGCGAGGTGAAGCCCAAACAGGCTCGAAGAATGACCACTCCGCGGCCACCTCAGAAAAGACCACCGCCGGCAGCCAGCTCGAGCTCCCGGCCAGTGAAGCAACAACCTCCCGGGCAAAACCCACGGCAGTCGGCCTGGAATAGGGGCCCCCCACTGGGCCTCCGGAAGGATTCAGCGACTAGGAGGAAGAATCCTCACTCCTCCTAGCTCAGATTTCAAAGGGAGGGGAGCTCTGGCAGCAGGGAGACACTGTTTCTCCTGTCCCAATGCCGCCCAAGCGGCCGCTAAGTTATGTTCAGGGAATCAGTCCCAAACGGCGCTGCACTTTCCCGAGTCTCCCAAGCACAATCCCCCCCCTCACACACAAGTGTTTGTGTTCAAGTTATGAACCCCGGTTGGGGCGTGTTAAAAAAATTTCAGGGACTTACAGCAAGTGCCCCCAATGTTTACAGTTTGATTACTTCAAAAATTGTGCCTTTTGTAAACAATGTAAACGTTTCATTAAAACCAATAAAAAGTTTTCCTGTTTGCAATGTTGCAAAGCAAAAAAGCCCAGTTCCATTGATGAGGCTGCACTCTGGCAGAACGCCAGGGGGCAGCAGACCCCTTTCAGAGATCAGGGTGAGCCGGCTGGCTTCCCACATCCTCGAGTGGCGCGCATGCGCAGTTTCGACATGGGTGCAAAACACGGTTGCTATGGGATACCGACTACAGTTTCGCACAAGGCCACCGTGCTTCTCTTCCGTAGTAAACACAGTGGTGTCGGAAGCTGCAGCAGCGGTGCTTCGGGAGGAGATAAATTCTCTTCTGAGCAAAGGGGCGATTGGAGTGGTTCCTCCTTCGGAAATGAACTCAGTCTGGTACAGCCGTTATTTTGTCGTTCTGAAGAAAGGGCTGTGTCCTATTTTGGATCTGAGAATATTGAACACGTTTCTAAGAACGTACAAGTTCAAAATGCTTACACTAAGGCAACTGCTAAATGCAATAGGCCCTGGGGATTGGTTCACTACGATAGATCTCACAGACTTTCTTTCAGCTTACTTTCAGCTTACTTTCATATAGCGATCTTTCCGCGCCACAGAAAGTTTCTGAGGTTTGCATTCGAGGGCGTGGCCTACGAGTACCTAGTGCTCCCATTCGGCCTGTCACTCGCTCCCCAAACATTCACGAAGTGCGTCGAAGCAGCCCTGTCTCCTCTTCGGGAGAGGGGCGTTCGCATACTGGCCTATTTAGACAATTGGGCGCTGATAGTGCTGTCTAAACAGCGGCTTTCCCATTGGATTGTGGAGGCTATTTCATTAGCTTATAGCAGTAAGAGTGTGCCACTGCCTCAGGGTGTGAGAGCGCACTCAACGAGAGCTATGGCAACATCGTGGGCGCTGTTCAAAGGGATGTCCGTGGGTGACATTTGCGCAGCAGCCAGTTGGTCCTCACCGCACACTTTTGTCCAGTTCTACCGACTTGATATAACGGCCCCCTCGGTGGCCCATTCGGTCCTCTCTGCGGGGTCCACGATGCAGTAGAGTAGCTACCAGGGTTCTTATGCCTGACTTTGGTAGATGCTCGGTGGGGCGTGAATATATGTCCCATACAATATGTGTTGTACCGAGTGAATCGACTGAAAGGGAACGAATGGTTATGACTATAACCTCGGTTCCCTGAGGGAGAGGAACGAGGTACAACACAATGCTGCCCCGCCTCACAGTTACGCTCGGCGAAGAGCGGCTGTTGAACTGAAGGTCAACCGTGGTGACGAGGGTTTATAGGTGTAGGCGGGGCTACACCTACGTCACCACAGGTTTGCCTGCCTTACGGCGTGAATAAAGGTGGCTTCAGCCAGGACACGAGAGGGCGTGATATCCCATACAATATGTGTTGTACCTCGTTCCTCTCCCTCAGGGAACCGAGGTTATAGTCATAACCATTCGTTCTTTCTATGTAAAATATTTGTAAACATTAGAACATTATTAAACATGTTTTCACTCTTAAGATGAAAGAGAATATATTTTGTTCTTAATATAAGTATAAAATATATAATTTTCTTAATTTTGACCTTAATTTAAATCCTTTCCATAGCAACATCTTTCAACATATCACAAAATGCTTTACAGTTTTACATCAGCCATTTGCTCAAATTATTTTTACTGATTTTGAGTAAAATCAGCTGAAACTGAGGGGCAAAATATTACAGAATTTCTAATGGTAAATATTTCCTGCTGCCAGTTTGTGATGATGAACAGTTCAAATCAAATAAAATTTTTATTTGTCACATACACAATCATACACAGTACGAAATGCAGTGAAGTGCTTTTACGACCACCAGTGACCTTAAAAATAAAATAAAATAAAACATATACGTAAGAAATAAATATGAATAAAAAGTACTAAAGAAAATAAACTTAACTTGTAAGATAAACTGTACAAATAAGGGCATGATAAAAATATTAAAAAATATAGAAATATATTTAAAAATATATTTTTAAAAAATTGTATATATATAAAATTTGAAAGTGGCAGTGGTTGTGCAAATATGCATAAAAAGTGACTTATTAAAGTGTCTTGTGCAATGGTCCAGATATATAAATATGTAGTGCAAGTGTACAAACTGGATTCCAAAAAAGTTGGGACACTAAACAAATTGTGAATAAAAACTGAATGCAATGATGTGGAGATGGCAAATGTCAATATTTTATTCAGAATAGAACATAGATGACAGATCAAAAGTTTAATCTGAGAAAATGTATAATTTTAAACGAAAAATATGTTGATTCCAAATTTCACGGTGTCAACAAATCCCAAAAAAGTTGGGACAAGTAGCAATAAGAGGCTGGAAAAAGTAAATTTGAGCATAACGAAGAGCTGGAAGACCAATTAACAGTAATTTAAGGTTAATTGGCAACATGATTGGGTATAAAAAGAGCTTCTCAGAGTGGCAGTGTCTCTCAGAAGCCAAGATGGGTAGAGGATCACCAATTCCCACAATGTTGCGCAGAAAGATAGTGGAGCAATATCAGAAAGGTGTTACCCAGAGAAAAATTGCAAAGACTTTGCAGTTATCATCATCAACTGTGCATAATATCATCCGAAGATTCAGAGAATCTGGAACAATCTCTGTGCGTAAGGGTCAAGGGCGTAAAACCATACTGGATGCCCGTGATCTCCGGGCCCTTAAACGACACTGCACCACAAACAGGAATGCTACTGTAAAGGAAATCACAGAATGGGCTCAGGAATACTTCCAGAAACCATTGTCAGTGAACACAATCCACCGTGCCATCCACCGTTGCCAGCTGAAACTCTACAGTGCAAAGAAGAAGCCATTTCTAAGCAAGATCCACAAGCACAGGCGTTTTCATTGGGCCAGGGATCATTTAAAATGGAGTGTGGCAAAATGGAAGACTGTTGTGTGGTCAGACGAGTCACGATTCGAAGCTCTTGTTGGGAATGTGGGATGCCATGTCATCCGGACCAAAGAGGACAAGGACAACCCAAGTTGTTATCAACGCTCAGTTCAGAAGCCTGCATCTCTGATGGTATGGGGTTTCATGAGTGCGTGTGGCATGGGCAGCTTGCATGTCTGGAAAGGCACCATCAATGCAGAAAAATATATTCAGGTTCTAGAACAACATCTAGTCATCTCTTTCAGGGAAGACCCTGCATTTTTCAACAGGATCCAAGATGGCGCCGGTGAGTTCGGCTGCCGTCACGACTGCTCCGACCATCTTTTCCTTGTTTTTGTTTTTTAAGTTAGTTTTGTTTGTTTTAAAATCGGCCAATCATCACCATTGAGTACATTAGGTATGATAGAGACACTCTTGTTTCTATTGGTATACAATGTACTCACAATTCGACGTTTTTAACTCCGGATCCGAGCTGGCCGAGTGAGATCCTGAGGGAGAACAATGGACGCCACGCGAAGCGACGGACCCGAGGGAGACGAGCTGGGGTGAGGAACTGGCTGAGAACCCGTGCACACCGCACACCTCTGCCTAGTATCCTGCTCGCCAACGTCCAGTCACTGGAGAACAAACTTGATGACCTCAGGGCCAGGATAAAGTTCCAGAGAGACATTTGAGACTGCAACCTTCTCTGCTTCACCGAGACATGGCTGAACCCAGCGGTGCCAGACCACGCCATCCAGCCAGCCGAGTTCTTCTCGGTTCACCGCATGGACAGGACGCGGGACTCGGGGAAGTCAAGGGGAGGCGGCGTGTGCTTACTGGTGAACAACAGCTGGTGCAACAGCGCGAGCATTGTTCCTCTTACACGCTCCTGCACACCAAACCTGGAACTACTGTCCATCATGTGTCGTCCATTTTATCTACCCTGGGAGTTCACATCGGTCATAATCAGTGCCGTTCACATTCCTCCACAAGCAGACACTGAAACTGCCTTATGCGAGCTGCATGAGGCGCTCACACAGCACCAGACACAACACCGGGACGCTGCGCTCATTGTGGCGGGGGATTTTCATAGTGCCAACCTCAAACGCGCAGCGCCGAACTTTTATCAGCACATCACCTGCCCCACCAGGGGCGAAAGGACACTGGACCATTGTTATACCACGGTCAAAGACGGTTACAAGGCACAATCTCGCCCAGCGTTTGGTAAATCCGACCATGCCGCCATCTTCCTCATGCCAAAATATGAACAAAGGCTGAAACAGGAAGTGCCGGCTCAGAGGGAGGTCGCGCGCTGGACGGACCAATCGGTGGCCGCGTTACAGGACGCACTCGATGACGCAGACTGGGACATGTTCAGAAACAGCTCCGATGATGACGTCAGCGTGTTTACGGAAGCGGTTGTGGGATTTATTGAGAAGCTGGTAGACGATACGGTAGAGAAAAAGACTATCAGAACGTTTCCCAACCAGAAGCCGTGGGTAGATAAAACCATCCGCGACGCTCTGAGATCTCGCACAGCTGCCTACAACACGGGACTTGCGTCGGGGGACATGGAACCGTACAAGGCTGCGTCATATAACGTCCGGAAGGCGGTGAAAGAGGCGAAGCAGCGCTACGGGAGAAAACTAGAGTCACAGCTTCAACAGAGTGACTCTAGGAGCCTGTGGCAGGGACTGAGAACAATAACGGATTATAAAGCACCAACATCCGGTATGACGAACGCGGACGCGACTCTGGCAGACGAGCTCAACACATTCTATGCTCGCTTCGATGCAGCTAAAGACGCTAGCGATGCTAATGCTAACGGCGCTAATGCTAACGGGGCTAATGCTAGTGGCGCTAATGCTAACGGCGCTAACGGCTGCAGACAGGAAGACACTGCCAGCACCGGGAACGCGCTCATCATCTCCGAGCACGACGCGAGGAGAGCCTTCAAGAGAGTGAACACCAGGAAAGCAGCAGGACCAGACGGCATCTCAGGTCGTATCCTCAGAGCCTGCGCAGACCAGCTAGCACCTGTGTTCACTGAGATATTCAACATCTCTTTATCTCAGTCGGTGATCCCCACATGCTTCAAAGAGTCCATCATTGTTCCTGTTCCAAAGAAACCACATCCTGCTTCCCTCAATGACTATCGCCCTGTAGCCCTCACCTCAGTAGTGATGAAGTGCTTTGAACGCCTGGTCAGAGACTTCATCATCTCTTCACTACCGGACACACTCGACCCACTACAGTTCGCTTATCGTCCGAACCGTTCCACAGACGATGCAATCTCAAATCTCCTCCACACATCTCTCACCCACCTGGACACTAAGAGGGGAAATTATGTGAAAATGCTCTTCATCGACTACAGCTCTGCATTTAATACCATAATTCCCTCCACACTCACCACCAAGCTGGAGCACCTGGGACTCAGCTCACCCAAGTGTCAGTGGATCTTCCTAACTGGCAGACCACAGGCAGTAAGGATGGGCGGTCATGTCTCAGCCTCCCTCACACTCAGCACTGGAGCCCCCCAGGGTTGTGTTCTGAGCCCCCTGCTGTACTCTTTATACACCTACGACTGCGTGGCCACTACCAACTCCACCGCCGTCATCAAGTTTGCTGACGACACTGTCGTGGTGGGCCTGATCACGAACAATGATGAGTCGGCCTACCTGGAGGAGATTGGGAATCTGGAGAACTGGTGCCAGAGGAACAATCTCCTCCTGAACGTCAGTAAGACAAAGGAGCTGATAGTGGACTTTTGTACAAAGCAGGAGAGGAACTACCAGACCCCCGTCATCAACAAGAGCCCAGTGGAGAGAGTGGACAGCTTCAGATACCTCAGTGTTCACATCACGCAGGACCTGTCATGGTCCTGTCACATCAACACCGTGGTGAAAAAGGCCCGGCAGCGTCTGTACCACTTCAGACGTTTGAGAGACTTCAGACTGCCCTACAAGGTGCTCAGGAATTTCTACTCCTGCACCATAGAGAGCATCCTGATGGGAAACATCTCGACCTGGTTTGGAAACAGCACCATGCAGGACAGACGAGCTCTACAGAGGGTGGTGCGTTCAGCTGAGCGCATCATCCGCACCAAGCTCCCTGACCTGCACTCAATCTACACCAAGCGGTGCTGGACCAAGGCCAGGAAGATCGTGAAGGACCTCAGCCATCCCAACAATGGACTGTTCTCTCTGTTGCGGTCAGGAAAGCGCTTCCGCTCCCTGAAGGCCAACACAGAGAGACTGAGGAGGAGCTTCTTCCCGCAGGCAATAAGGTCTCTCAACCATACCACATTCACACCACAAACACAGAACTAATACAACCTGTTAACGTCAACGGACACTATGGACACTTTCATGCACATCTACCCTGACATTGGAACTCATATTTATGTTTACATTCTGGACCCCTGCACAAAGTCTCTTTAATAAGGCACCTTAACACATGTTTCCATGCAAATTACTTGCACACCATACATCCTCCACCAAATTTCAATTTTAAAAGAAAATCTCTATTGTACAGTATATCTCTATTTTTATTTCTATTTTATGTACAGTATACCTTTATTTTTTATTTCCATTTTTATTCTAGTTAAGTAAAAATTTTCCTATTTCTTTATTCATATTTATTCCTTACTGTAAGATTTAATTCTCTTTTTAAGGTCACTGGCGGTCGTGTAAGCATTTCACTGCATATCGTACTGTGTATGACTGTGTATGTGACGAATAAAATTAGAATTTGATTTGAGAATTTGAGGATAATGCCAGACCACATTCTGCATCAATCACAACATCATGGTTGAGTAGGAGAAGGATCCGGGTACTGAAACGGCCAGTCTGCAGTCCAGATCTTTCCCCTATAGAGAACATTTGGCGCATCATAAAGAGGAAGGTGCGACAAAGAAGGCCCAAGACGATTGAACAGTTAGAGGCCTGTATTAGACAAGAATGGGAGAGCATTCCTATTTCTAAACTTGAGAAACTGGTCTCCTCGCTCCCCAGACGTCTGTTGAGTGTTGTAAGAAGAAGGGGAGATGCCACACAGTGGTGAAAATGGCCTTGTCACAACTTTTTTGGGATTTGTTGACACCATGACATTTTGATTCACCATATTTTTCCCTTAAAATGATACATTTTCTCAGTTTAAACTTTTGTTCGTGATTTATGTTCTATTCTGAATAAAATATTGACATTTGCCATCTCCACATCATTGCATTCAGTTTTTATTCACAATTTGTTTAGTGTCCCAACTTTTTTGGAATCCGGTTTGTATATGAATGTGTCCATGATTGTCCAGTGAATGTTTAAAAGATGTTATTAGTCCTGTGTGGTGGTGTGATTGAGAGACCTTATCGCCTGCGGGAAGAAGCTCCTCCTCAGTCTCTCTATGTTGGCCTTCAGGGAGCGGAATCGCTTCCCAGACCGCAACAGAGTGAACAGTCCATTGTTGGGATGGCTGAGGTCCTTCACGATCTTCCTGGGCTTGGACCAACACCGCTTGCTGTAGATCGAGTGCAGGTCAGGGAGCTCGGTGTGGATGATGCGCTCAGCTGATCGCAACACCCTCTGTGGAGCTCGTCTGTCCTGCATGGTGCTGTTTCCAAACCAGGTCGTGATGTTTCCCGTCAGGATGCTCTCTATGGTGCAGGAGTAGAAATTCCTGACCACCTTGGAGGGCAGTCTGAAGTCTCTCAAGTCAGTTTCCATGCAAATTACTTGCACACCATACATCCTCCACCAAATTTCAATTTTAAAAGAAAATCTCTATTGTACAGTATATCTCTATTTTTATTTCTATTTTATGTACAGTATACCTTTATTTTTTATTTCCATTTTTATTCTAGTTAAGTAAAAATTTTCCTATTTCTTTATTCATATTTATTCCTTACTGTAAGGTGGTAGAGACGCTGCCGGGCCTTTTTCGCCACGGTGTTGATGTGACAGGACCATGACAGGTCCTACGTGATGTGAACACTGAGGTATCTGAAGCTGTCCACTCTCTCCACTGGGCTCCTGTTGATGATGGGGGTCTGGTAGTTCCGCTCCTGTTTGTACTGAAGTCCACTATCAGCTCCTTTGTCTTGCTGACGTTCAGGAGGAGATTGTTCCTCTGGCACCATTTCTCCAGATTTCCAATCTCCTCTAGGTAGGCCGATTCATCATTGTTCGTGATCAGGCCGACCATGACAGTGTCGTCAGCAAACTTGATGATGGCGCTAGAGTTGGTAGTGGCTACGCAGTTGTAGGTGTACAAAGAGTACAGCAGGGGACTCAGAACACAACCCTGAGGGGCTCCAGTGCTTACTGCCAATCAGAAAATTGGAGATCCACCGACATATAGATGAGCTGAGTCCCAGGTGCTCCAGCTTGGTGGTGAGTGGGGAGGGAATTATGGTATTAAATGCAGAGCTGTAGTCGAAGAAGAGCATTTTTACATAATTCCCTTTCCTAGTGTCCAGGTGAGTAAGTGATGTGTGGAGAACCGCTGTGAGATTGCATCGTCTGTGGAACGGTTTGTGCGGTATGCAAACTGTACTGAGGTCTAGTGTGTCTGGTAGTGAAGAAATGAGGAAGTCTCTGACCAGGCGTTCAAAGCACTTCATCACTACTGTGGTGAGGGCTACAGGGCGATAGTCATTGAGGGAAGCAGGATGGGGTTTCTTTGGAACAGGAACAATGATGGACTCTTTGAAGCATGTGGGGATCACTGACTGAGATAAAGAGATGTTGAATAGCTCAGTGAACACAGGTGCTAGCTGGTCTGTGCAGGATCTGAGAATACAGCCTGAGATGCCGTCTGGTCCTGCTGCTTTCCTGATGTTCGCTCTCTTGAAGGCTCTCCTCACATTGTGCTCGGTGATGATGAGCACGTTCCAGGTGCTGGCACTGCCACAGGCTCCTAGAGTCACTCTGTTGGAGTTGTGACTCTAGTTTCCTTCCGTAGCGCTGCTTCGCCTCTTTCACCTCTTTCCGCACGTTATATGCCGCAGCCTTGTATGGTTCCATGTCCCCCGATGCACATCCCGTGTTGTAGGCAGCGGTGCGAGATCTCAGAGCGTCGTGGATGGTTTTATCCACCCACGGCTTCTGGTTGGGAAACGTTCTGATAGTCTTTACCTCTGATGAGTGCAGCGTCCCGGTGTTGTGTCTGGTGCTGTGTGAGCACCTCATGCAGCTCGCATAAGGCATTGTCTGTGTCCGCTTGTGGTGGAATATAAACGGCACTTATTATGACCGATGTGAACTCCCGTGGAAGATAAAAAGGGCGAGACATGATGGACAGTAGTTCCAGATTTGGTGTGCAGGAGTGTGTAAGAGGAACAACGCTCGCGCTGTTGCACCAGCTGCTGTTCACCATCAAACACACGCCACTTCCCCTTGACTTCCCCGAGTCCCGCGTCCTGTCCATGCGGTGAACCGAGAAGAACTCGGCCGGCTGGATGGCGTGGTCTGGCACCGCTGGGTTCAGCCATGTTGGCACCGCTGGGTTCAGCCATTTCTCGGTGAAGCAGAGGAGATTGCAGTCCCGAATGTCTCTCTGGAACTTTATCCTGGCCCTGAGGTCATCGAGTTTGTTCTCCAGTGACTGGACGTTGGCGAGTAGAATACTAGGCAGAGGTGTGCGGTGTGCACGGGCTCTCAGCCTGTTCCTCGGCTCGTTTCCCTCGGGGCCGCCGCTTCGCGTCGCGTCCTTTGTTCTCCCTCAGGATCTCACTCGGCCAGCTCGGATCCGGAGTTAAAAAAACGTCGAATTGTGAGTACATTGTATACCAATAGATACAAGGGTGTCTCTATCATACCTAATGTACTCAATGGTGGTGAATTAGCCGGTTTAAAGTTACTGGAAATTACTTTAAAATACAAAAATAAAGAAAAGTAGGTCGGAGCAGTCGTGATGGCAGCCGACCTCACCGGCGCCATCTTGGAATCAGGTTATGTGTTGAATTTAATAATCTACTTTAAAATAAGCTACAGTACTAATGTGCTACTTGCTCAATGTAAACAAAAACCTGCACCAATAGATATTAATTAGAAAATATTTGAACTGGATATTTTTACTGGGATTAGACATACCTGTGGAGGTATGGAAGTGCTTAGGAGAGGTTGCAGAAGAGTTTCTGACTAGTTTGTTTAAAAAGATTTTGGAGAGTAAGAGAATCCCAGAGGAATGGAGGAGAAGTGTATTGACCGAAGAGTAAGTTCAAGGTGGAGGCGAATCTACATCAAGGATCGGCTCTGAGCCCCTTCTTGTTTGCTAAGGTGATGGACAGGATGGCAGATGAGGTTAGACAGGAGGCTCCATGAGCAATGATGTTTGCAGATGACATTGTGCTTTGTAGTGAAAGCAGGGAACAGGTGGAGGAAAATCTAGAGACATGTACGCTCTGGAAAGCAGAGGAATGAAGGTAAAGAGATAAATAGGGTGCAGGACTTTAAGTACTTAGGGTCAACAGTCCAGCGAGTACAGGCAGGTTGGAATGGGTGGAGACAAGTGTGAGATGTGTTATGTTACAAAAGAGTATCAGCGAGAATGAAAGGAAAGGTTTCCTTTCCTTCCTGGTTAAGATCTGTTCGTAGGTTTATAATAATAAATTTTTTATTGTAGAAGCATAATGTCACACTGAAAATTGTAGAAAAATCTAACCTTTAACTCAAGTGAATTTTTTAAAAAATAGTGCAAAAGATGACAAAAAAAAGGCAAAATTTTCACCCGGACATAACTATTGGCACCCCTAACAATTCTGGTAAAGTAAATGTAGTTGGGGCATTTTTGCCATTTTTACTGTAGTTTATAAAGTTAATTCTAAATATATAGAAACTTTTAATTAATAATTCATGACTTCCTGTTTGCCTGTGGTATAAATATGATGTGACACAAAGGCATATTTCACTTACCCATTCTTCAACATGGGAAAGACAAGAGAACACCCCATTAAAGTGAAACCAAACAATGTAACTTTCGCCGCGAAAGTTTCGCAACGCGCGAGTTTCCTCAACTAAACAACTAAAACTCCGACACAGAGGTACGTTATCATGTCTACCGTTCAGCTTGTTCAGTGTGTAGAGTGCAGGATGTTTAGACATTCTTCCTCCGTCATTAGTGATAATTTTATTTGTGATAGGTGTGTGTTAGTGAGCACTCTGACGGAGAAGATATCAGCGTTAGAGGAGCGCATCCAGACTTTAGAGAGGGTTAGACAGTGTGAGAGCAGCGTTATTCCAGTAGCGGACAGTCTGGGTGCCACAGGCGGAGATAAACAGCCCCCGACTCCGGCATTAGAGCCCTCACAGCGGGGCGAGTGGGTGACGACTCGGCGGCATACTCGTTCAGCCAAAGCTAACGCTAAGGCTAGCCCACCGGAGCACACCTCCTCTGCGCGTCACGTGTCCAACAGGTTTGCTCTCCTCAGTGCTGCACCCGCTGAGAAACCTGAAAGAGCTCTGGTTATAGGAGACTCTATACTGAGACACGTGACATTAGCTAGACCTTTAGGGGCGCCAGCGGCAGTGGTTAGGTGTATCCCGGGAGCCAGAGCACCGGACATAGCAGGTAATCTTAGGGCTCTAGGACAGCATAGGTTCTCTAAGATAGTGGTACATGCTGGAGCTAACGATATACGCCTTCGTCAGTCAGAGGTTAGTAAGAGTAACTTTACAGAGGTGTTTAAATTAGCGAAGGCGATGTCCGATGAAGTAGTATGCTCTGGTCCCATCCCAATGAGACGTGGCGACATAGCTTACAGCAGGTTATGGTCGCTGAACCGCTGGATGTCCAGGTGGTGCTCCAAAAATAATGTGGGCTACATAGATAATTGGAAGACCTTTGAGGGCAAAGCTGGCCTGTTAGGGCGGGACGGTGTCCATCCCACTCGGGAAGGTGCTGCTCTCATTTCCTGTAGTATAGCTCATAGTCTCAGTAGAGGTCTAGTTAATCGGTGACAATCCAGAGCCCGGGCCAGGGAGCAGACAGACAGGCTAAACCAACCGTCTGCTAGCTGCATAGAGTCGTCACTCAGGGTTCACCATATTGAGACTGTGTCTGTTCCCCGATCTAAGCAAAAATGTAGAAAGACCCAGAAAGTCTGTTTCAATAATCTAATTAACATAAAGTCCACAAACTCCGATCATAATGAATGCGCAGCCGGCACCTCTGATCTGAAGCTAGGATTGTTAAATATTAGATCTCTCACATCAAAAGCAGTTATTGTTAATGAAATTATCACAGATCAGGCGTTTGATATACTCTGTTTAACTGAAACATGGGTTAAACAGGACGAGTATGTAGCTCTAAATGAAGCTAGTCCTCCTGGATACAGCTACATACACCAGCCTCGGTTAACTGGTAGAGGAGGAGGCGTCGCAGTTATTCATAATGATAATCTGTCTATCGTACAAAAACACCGACACAAATTTAACTCATTTGAAATTCTCTATAGTAACATAAGTGTATTTAAGTATATTAAATCAGCTCAGTCGATTCCACTAATTATAATTTACAGACCTCCAGGGCCGTATTCTGAATTTCTTAGTGAATTTGCAGATTTCATCTCAGACCTGGTCATTTCTGTAGACAAAGTGTTAATTGCTGGAGATTTTAACATTCATTTTGAGAATCCAGAAGACCCTCTGAGAACAGCATTTATATC
Organism: Channallabes apus; assembly: GCA_030522415.1. Taxonomy (NCBI): domain Eukaryota; kingdom Metazoa; phylum Chordata; class Actinopteri; order Siluriformes; family Clariidae; genus Channallabes; species Channallabes apus. The sequence continues at coordinate 57,001 of CM060112.1, forward strand.
CATACTGGACTCCGTAGGTGTAAATCAGTGTGTAGTAGGACCCACTCATAAAGCAGGTCACACTTTAGATTTAGTAATATTCTTCGGATTAATTATAAGAAATGTATTCACAATTCCACTGTCTGAAATTATCTCAGATCACTATCTTGTCTCCATTCAAGTGTGTCACAGTGATAATGTACGCACAGTACCGCGCTACCGTATTAAACGTACATTCACATCAACTACCACACAGAGTTTTATCAGTAATCTCCCAGAGTTACCAACTTCGATTAGGCCACCGTCTGACCCCACAGAACTCGATCAGGCGACTGAATATTTAGAGTCGACACTTCGTTGTACCTTAGATAATGTAGCTCCAGCTAAAAGAAAAATTATTAGAGATAAGAAACTCGCTCCCTGGTATAACGATCACACGCGCACTTTAAAACAGACTGCTCGGAAATTAGAGCGTAAATGGCGTCAAACTAAATTGTTGGTATTTCAAATAGCATGGAAAGAGAGCATCCTGAACTATAGGAAAGCTCTTAGTGTAGCTAGATCAACGTATCTCTCCACTCTTATAGAAGAAAATAAAAATAATCCTAGATTTTTATTTAATACCGTAGCCAAATTAACCAGAAATAAGACCACTACAGAAATCTCCACAACAACATCATGCAATAGTGAGGACTTCATGAACTTTTTTAATAATAAAATTGTAAATATCAGGCATAAAATTGAGGCTTTGAAACCAAACAATGTAATTGATACTGATGTTAACCTAGCCATGTCAGATTCAAACCTAGAATACTTTACTCCTCTTGAAGAGAATGAACTAATTTCACTCATCTCTTCTGCAAATTCATCAACCTGTATATTAGATCCTATACCGACACATTTTCTTAAACAGATAGTACCAGTAATAACAGAACCGATGTTGAGAATAATTAATTCCTCACTCAGCATTGGTTATGTTCCAAAATCTTTTAAAGTAGCAGTTATTAAACCAATAATTAAGAAACCTGACCTTGACCCCTGTCAGCTGTCCAATTACAGGCCAATATCAAACCTCCCCTTTATCTCTAAGATTCTGGAAAAGATAGTAGCGGAGCAGCTATGCTCATATCTACATAGAAATCGCATACATGAACTGTATCAGTCAGGATTTAGGCCTCATCACAGCACAGAAACAGCACTCGTTAAAGTAGTAAATGACCTCCTATTGGCCTCTGATCAGGGTTGTGTAACTATGCTTGTATTACTCGACCTCAGTGCAGCGTTTGATACCATTGATCATGCTATTCTTCTTCACAGATTAGAAAATTTAGTAGGAATTAAGGGTACAGCCCTCTCCTGGCTCAGATCCTATTTGACCGATCGTTATCAGTATGTAGACTTAAATGGTGATTATTCTGCATGTTCTCTAGTGGAGTTTGGCGTTCCGCAGGGTTCAGTTTTAGGCCCACTGCTTTTTTCCCTTTACATGCTTCCTCTGGGCAACATAATCCGTAAGCATGGTATTAGTTTTCATTGTTATGCTGACGACACACAGCTATACGTCTCTACAAAACCTGATGAGAAAAACCATCTTACTAAAGTTGAGCAATGTGTTCAGGACATAAGAAATTGGATGCTAATTAACTTCCTTCTGCTTAATCCGGATAAGACAGAAGTTCTAGTCATAGGACCGCATACAGCTAGAAGTAAAATCTTAGATCACACCGTAACTTTAGATGGCCTTTCCGTTCCGCCAAGTGCAACAGTAAAAGACCTCGGCGTGATTATAGATTCCAGCCTTTCATTTGAAGCTCATGTAGATAATATCACCAGGATAGCATTCTTTCACCTTAGAAATATCGCCAAAATAAGAAATATATTGTCGCTAAATGATGCAGAAAAACTAGTTCATGCTTTTATCACTTCTAGGTTGGACTATTGTAATGCCTTACTGTCTGGTTGTTCAGTTAGGTGCATAAACAAGCTTCAGCTAGTCCAAAATGCAGCAGCGAGAGTCCTCACTAGAACCAGAAGATATGAGCACATCACCCCTATCCTATCTTCACTGCATTGGCTCCCTGTGAAATTTCGCATTGATTTTAAAATACTACTCTTGACATATAAGGCATTAAATGGTCTCGCGCCGCAGTATCTGAGCGAACTGCTAGTGTCTTACGATCCGCCACGCCTACTTCGGTCAAAGGATGCAGGCTGCTTATCAGTACCGCGTATTATGAAAACTACAGCTGGGGGCAGAGCTTTTTCTTACAAAGCCCCAAAATTATGGAATAGTCTTCCAAATAGTGTTCGGGACTCAGACACAGTCTCAGTGTTTAAGTCTAGGCTAAAAACCTATTTATTTAACCAAGCATTTTATAAATAGATTTGCCATAAGGTAAAGGAGCAGATCTGGGGGACTCATGGACGTAGAGTATTATGGTGAACTGGTATGTTTAGATGCTGTCTTCCTCAGTCTCATTTGATCACTCAGGTTTGTTGACGGTGAGGTGATTGTTTGCTTTACATCTCAGGGAGCCCTCATGTTTGTGTTTCCTTCTGGCTCTCCCTTTTAGTTATGCTGTCATAATTAGTCCTGCCGGAGTCCCTGCTTGCACTCTACAGTAAACATACATTCACGTTAGACATTGTGACTGTGACCATACCTAATTGCAATCTCTCCTCCTCTTCTCTTCCTCCCCCTCTTTCTCTTTCCTCTCTCCCCCTGTCTCCCCCTTTCACTCTTTCTCTCTCTCTCTCTGTCGAGCTACACATGTGGTTCCTGAGCTGCCAGTGATCCAGACTCCCTCTGCCCTTCGGACCTGTCTGATCCATCCTGGTGCCCGGTTTCTGGTTGGAGGTCTCACCGCATGGATGCCCCGTGTGTCTCTTTAGGATGCGTCTGGTGTCTGGGGATGATTCTCTATACTTAAAAGACGGTTCTGGCCTCGACTGGTGTGGTCAGCTGTTTCTCTGAGGACTTGACAATTCGATAGTTCAGGACTGGAACTTTCTACAAGTCTATCTGAGTCTCGAATAACTACTGGACTCCATTTTACATCAAGTATTATAACATCAATTAACATCAACTATTATAGCTGAACCTAACACTTAACACTATATAAATGCAGATCATTTCCTGCTATCTGTTTCACCCAGATGAGGATGGGTTCCCTGTCGAGTCTGGTTCCTCTCAAGGTTTCTTCCTATTACCGTCTCAGGGAGTTTTTCCTTGCCACTGTCGCCCTCGGGCTTGCTCGCCAGGGAATATCTGAACATTTTGATTCATACACATTCACATTCCATACAAACTTAAATAATTCTTTTGATTGTGTAAAGCTGTTTTGAGACAATGTCAATTGTTAAAAGCGCTATACAAATAAAATTGAATTGAATTGAATTAAAGTAAGGCAGATGTGTATCGACCTTTATAAGTCAGGCAATGGCTACAAGAAAACAGCCATTCGCCCATATCTACAGTCAGAAGAATCATTAAGAAGTTTAAAACAACTGGAACAGTGACAAACAAGACTGGAAGAGGTTTATCTCGCCACCCGCTCAGTGAGGAGGATGGTAAGAGAAGTAAAAAAAATCGCCAGAGCTCACTGTTAGAGAACTGAATCAAAAAGTGGCATCTTGGGGTCAGAAAGCATCCATAACAATCATCATATGCTTTCTACTGTAACACCTGTGGCACCTCTGCCTCAGGGAATAAGATCTGGTTCTCCGGATTACTGAGCCGTCACTTTGTCTCCCCCTAAGTGTGTCTACGTGTGTATGTGTAGATTCACCTGTATCTCCCTTGTGTACTACCCTACTTAAACTTCTCGCAACCCTTGTACGAGGACGCTGAGACGCTGCTTTTTTCCGAGCTCCACCATACTGACCAACTTTTAAACTTTTTCGTCCCCTTACGAAGAGTGTACATAAAACGGATAAGTATCTTATAATATATTTACTCGAAACGCGTGTTATATCGTTAAGTGTTAATTGTTTTGCCGCACACCGCTTTTAGCCGGCATTAGCATCGCTAATTAGCATTAGCATCGCTAGCCCGCTAGCCCGGCTATCACGTTTGTTTGTTTGTAAAGTTTGTTTTCGCTTCCTCACACCGATTATTTTCCGTGTTTAGACACCATGTCGGTTGTGATTCTGCCTCTGAGTGCAGGTGAGGAGACATTGGAGCTGCACTCGGTGGATTTGGAGGTGGAGGCCGTGGAGAAGCTGATCCGTGAGCTACAGGTGAAGCTGGCCCGGCTACAGCAGCGGAAAGCCACGCTGGAATCGTCACGGACCGACGCTCACCTGTCCCAGGTAAATTCTCGGCGTGAGAATTCTCCTACAACCTCAACCCCGCATGTTTCTCTGCCCAGGTCCAACACACCAAGGACGCAGCCCGCCCAGTTTTCCTACACCCCGGCACCGGGATACCACGGACCCTGGATACAGCAGCGGCGGAAGAAGCACGCCAAGCCCCGGGCGAGGACCTCTCCCCCTCCACCACCACCACCCGTCACACGACGTCCTGGTCATCGGAGACTCCATCGTTCGTCACGTGCGTGCTACCACGGCTAAAGGTAAGGTGCACACACGCTGTTTACCTGGTGCACGTGTTCTTGATGTTGCTGCACAGGTGCCTGCTGCCCTGAGGAAGAACATTGGAGCTGTGGTCCTTCATGCCGGCACGAACGACACCAGGCTGAGGCAGACAGAGATCCTAAAGAAGGACTTCAGGAGCCTGGTCGAGAAGGTCCGCAGCACATCACCCACGACAAGGATCATCGTATCTGGACCGCTTCCCACATTTCAGCGAGGAATCGAGAAGTTCAGTAGATTATTTGCTTTTAATGAATGGTTACAATCTTGGTGTCAACAACAGAAATTACGCTTTGTTGATAACTGGAATGTTTTCTGGGAGCGTCCTAGGCTCTATCACACCGATGGCCTACACCCTAGCAGAGCTGGAGCAGCGGTCCTCTCTGACAACATCTCCAGGACACTACGAACCATCTGACTGGCGGTAAGTCATACTGTAGATTCCAAACATATTAGACACATCACAACTCACCGTAGTGATAGACGCACACACATAGCTTGTCCTATAGAAACTGTGTCTGTTCCCCGAATACTGAGAAAAAAGAATAAATTTGTTAAATTTGCCCGAAACAATCTGATAACCAGAAAACCAGAAAAAGGCAAAATAAGTAGTCAAAATCCACCTCTAAAGTTTGGACTACTCAACATTAGATCCCTTGCGCCTAAAGCACTTATTGTTAATGAAATTATCTCAGATTATTGCCTTGACGCACTCTGTCTCACTGAAACCTGGCTTAAACCAAATGAATATTTTGGTCTGAATGAGTCTACTCCATCAGGATATTTCTATAAGCACGAGCCCCGTCTAATTGGTCGCGGTGGTGGTGTCGCCACTATCTACAATGATGTACTCACTGTTACTCAGAAAATAAGGCCCAGGTTTAATTCATTTGAAGTGCTTATCATTAATGTTGCACTAAATGAAATACGTAATAAACCCTTGCTATATTTTACCCTGGCCACCGTGTACAGACCCCCGGGGCCATATGGCGATTTTCTTAAAGAATTTGGACATCTGCTATCAGACCTATTGGTTAACTCTGACAAAGTGTTGATAGTAGGAGACTTTAACATTCATGTAGATGATGCTAACGACGCTTTAGCACTCACATTTATGGATTTACTAAATTCCTTTGGGGTTAAGCAAAATATAATTGGAGCAACTCACCGCTTTAATCATACGCTAGATTTAATTATATCCCATGGTATAGATGTCTCCAATATAGAGATCATACCTCAAAGTGATGATATCACAGATCATCACCTCCTGACATATACTCTACCTGTAGAACAGATTAGCTGTGTCTCCCCATGTTATCAATCTGTTAGAAATATGAATCCCACTACTAAAGACAGATTCACAAGTAATCTGCCGGATCTGTCCCAATTTCTTATTAGACCCCTAAATGCAGATGATCTAGATGAAGTGACAAGCAGCATGGGCACTATTTTTACCAGTACATTAGACACTGTTGCTCCCATCAGATTAAAAAAAGTCAGAGATAAAACATTTGCACCGTGGTACAACAGTCATACTCGCGCCCTAAAGAGAGCAACCCGTAACCTCGAGTGAAAATGGAGGAAAACTAAATTAGAAGTTTTTCGAATTGCGTATAAAGACAGTATGTGCAGCTATAGACAGGCTCTAAAAACTGCTAGGATCGAGCATCTTAGCCAACTGATAGCAAGAAACCAAAACAATCCCAGGTTCTTATTTAGTACAGTGGCTCGCCTAACAAAACCTAAGATGCCCGCAGAGAGTATCCCATCACAGTTTAGAAGTGAAGACTTTATGGACTTCTTTAATGAAAAAATCAATAATATCAGGAAGAAAATAATGGAGGTTCAACCTCTAATAGTATCTCACGATCCAGTTCAGCCTATAGCTTCACATTTAGATTTTCACTGCTTTACAGGTATAGGACAGGAAGAGCTGTATAAACTCATCACCTCGGCTAAATCAACAACGTGCCTGTTAGACCCAATCCCAACCAGATTTTTAAAAGAAGTGATGCTTACGGTTGGAGAGCCACTCCTAAACATTATTAATTCTTCATTACATCTAGGTCACGTCCCTAAACCTTTCAAGTTAGCAGTTATTAAGCCGCTTCTTAAAAAATCTAATTTGGACGCGAATGAAATAACAAATTACAGACCGATTTCAAACCTCCCGTTCATATCAAAAATACTAGAAAAAGTAGTATCAGCTCAAATTTGCACATTCTTGCAGGATAACAACATCCTTGAAGAATTTCAGTCAGGTTTCAGGCCCCATCATAGCACAGAAACTGCACTAGTTAAGATTACAAACGACTTGTTTTTAGCTTCAGACCAAGGCTGCATCTCATTGCTAGTCCTGCTTGATCTTCGTGCTGCATTCGACACTATAGATCATAATATTCTCATAGATCGCTTACAAAATTATATAGGTATTCAGGGACAGGCATTAAAAAATGGTTTAGATCTTACCTGTCTGATCGCTACCATTTTGTAGATCTAAATGGAGAACCGTCTGGTGTAATGCCAGTGAAATATGGGGTCCCACAAGGGTCAGTTTTAGGACCTCTGTTGTTCTCAATATACAGTGGGAGCCACGTCAAACAGCCGCCTGGAGCATGACGGCTCCGTGGCAGGTTAATGGACGCTTCGTGCATGGAATGTGATCCCCCGCGATGACGCAGTTAACAATGCCCCGCCCCATAAACGCCCCCATGAGCTTTCTAAAAAGATGGTTGCAATGCCGTATAATTCCGCCAGATGGAGCATTGACTGGTTGGAGCATTGACACAGTTAACTGCAGTGTCCAGGAAACCCAATACCGTATCTTTAATATACAGACAGTTCTTGTATTGTCAACATAAATAGATGACGTGGTTAAAAAAAAAACGATTAATAAAACAGATTTGTTAAAACACTCAATACACTCAATACACGATGATTATGCTATTTATTATTAAATAATGAATTAATAAAACTAGTTCGTGAAATATTTTTAAGACATCCTGAAATAATCCCAAACGACACGGTAACACAAACGCGGGCTGTGTACAGTATTTTATATTACGGTGTATTTTACCTAGTTCCATTTAATATACTGATTTTGCTGCAAAGTAAAGCTCAAAATATAACATCTGCTTGGGATTGTTTTCGTTATATTTTTGATGATGTTTTCGCTGATTTTTTTCACTGATAGTCAACAAGTAGCATTACAAAGGTAATTAATGGCGCATGCAACCTGGAACAAATATCTGCCCATGGATCAGTATTTCTTTTGTCATTTAATGATGTATAATGCTCCCCCCATCAAAAAATCTGATGGGGCATTAATCACTTCTCACAACTGTGAATGGATGCGGAGACAGCAGAGACAGATTAAATCCCCATAAACACTTGGAAACAAGACAAAAGAAAGTTCCAGAGGGTTAGCGCCTGTTATACTATTGTATTTTTTTTTTTTTTACAGATTTGTAGTGCTTATATTTTTTTTATCTTGTTTCGTTTGGTTTTACGCAACTTCATGTGTTATTTGTGTGTGTGTGTGTGTGTGTGTGTATGTGTGTGTGTGCGCGTGCGTGCACGAGAAAGAGGATGCTCGAGAGAGAGCTTACAGTACAGTATATTGTGATTTGTCCAAAGTTGCTAGAGCCTGGATTACTCCTACCAACAGTGGCGGACATAATATTGCATCTCTTTTTCTACGCATATGGACGAATGTGTCAATCGCACGGGCGTCGCCGACAACCAGCGTGTGTTTATGTTACCGCGCATGCGGATACATGCACCCCCCCCCCCCCCTCACTCACACACACGCACATACACACCTCTTCAGTTTTGATTTACGGAAGGAGAGATAAAGATCCTTTCTCGATGCAGTGAATTTCTCTGAGCAAATTAACAATAATTTCCATGAATGACGAGGTAAATGCTGTGAAATGTTTCAAATGAACAGATTCTGCCTATAAGGGACAGTGAGGCTGGATCCAGAAGCCCACCACATCCCACATCATAATACACTGGCTCATTAAAGTGGAGATAAATCATACTAATATAAAAATATAACACAGTACAAAAGCGTAAAGTATATACAGCAAAATTAAACATTTTGGCAGTATTGTGATATTTTCATTTATTTATTTTAAAAGATACAAGGCAATACTGCCAAAATGTATAATTTACAGACTGTTAGAAAATATTCTGTGCATCGTCTCTTACTGAGTCACGAGGGTGTTAAAAATCATTCATCATTCAAAGTTATTCAGATCAGTGCAACGTTAGTATGATTTTTAAAGTGATATACTGTAACTCTACCTGCCACAGTTTCATCCCAGTGGAACAGTCTGACAGTGCAATGAAAAAGTATTTGCCCCTTTCTGATTTTTTTTGTCTTTGCATATTTGTCACACTTGGGTGGAATTTCACATAAATACTTTATGAGGAAAAGAAAATTTTGTCTTTTTTCCTCAGCATTATTTCGAATTAATAACCATAATAATTAAAATAAGTAACTAGTTTACTAGCGTAAGCTGCTAATGGTTTTATTTCAGCTTAACTGTTTTATTGCCATTCTTTTTAAAATATTGTCTTTATAGATTTAATTGTTGTTTGTCTTATTGTTCTTTCTTTGTTTCTTTGTTTTGCTGATATGGCCCGATATATGTTCAGTGATACTTCAAATAATATGTTTAAATAGCATTGATTTCCGTATTGTATTATATTTTTATACAAGCAATTGGTGTTAAAAATGTATCTCGTTAAAGAGCCAATGTATTATGATGTGGGCTGCTGTGAGCCAGGAAGTCCAGGGCCACTTTTCGGTCCCAGTCCGCCCCTGCCTACCAATATAAATTATTTCAGTTAAATCCATTTGTCTCAATCACAATTTAAGCCAACGCTGTAAACAAATGACACAATACATTTTACATTCTGAAAATCACATTTTATTCGAACATTTGAGTAAAGCTCAAAATATAACGTCTGCTTGGGTTTATTTTCAAGGGGGATGTTTTCGCTGATGTTTTTTTTTTCACTGATAGTCAACAAGTAGCATTACAAAGGTAATTAATGGCGCATGCAACCTGGAACAAATATCTGCCCATGGATCAGTATTTCTTTTGTCATTTAATGATGTATAATGCTCCCCCCATCAAAAAATCTGATGGGGCATTAATCACTTCTCACAACTGTGAATGGATGCGGAGACAGCAGAGACAGATTAAATCCCCATAAACACTTGGAAACAAGACAAAAGAAAGTTCCAGAGGGTTAGCGCCTGTTATACTATTGTATTTTTTTTTTTTTACAGATTTGTAGTGCTTATATTTTTTTATCTTGTTTCGTTTGGTTTTACGCAACTTCATGTGTTATTTGTGTGTGTGTGTGTGTGTGTCTGTGCACGTGTGTGTGCGTGCACGAGAAAGAGGATGCTCGAGAGAGAGCTTACAGTATGTGATTTGTCCAAGGTTGCTAGAGCCTGGCTTACTAATATAATAATATAAATTAGTTCTCAATCACAAATTAAGCCAACGCTGTAAACAAATGACACAATAAATGATTAATATGACACAATAAATGATTCTGAAAATCAAGTTTTATTAGAACATTTGAAAAATATATAGCCTACACAAAAAATGAAAACAATCATAAATTACTGCTAAAGCCAGCCCGTGGCTGCTCAGGGTCAAGTTTACGAGGGCTTCTCAGTCTTTCGTTGATTTTACTTCTGACCCGGAACCAGTGGTTCGCTGTCAGATCCGGAAATCTCTGCATGACAGTCTCGTGCACCTTGTCTTTTAAATTCTTGGGCAATTTGGCTTTGCCGTTTGTCCCGCTCCAGTTTACCTGCTTTGCCCAGTTCTGGTAGGCCTCAAATGGACAGAGCGCCATGAAGACACTGGCTGCATATACATCTGGGCGACGCTCTCCTCGCTGGAAACACTCTTTGTAAAATGTCTCCTCCCTTTCAGCAGTCAGAGGCCTGAGAGGCACATCTGGAAGGTGTGTGCTTTTGAGGCTGTGTTGAGGCTGTGTTTGTGTTTTGTTGAGGCTGTGATGACAGGCTGGAGTCGAAGTAAAAAATGCTGGTGACATGGTCAGTTCAGCGTTGCCCTCGTCAGAGTCTGGAGACCCAAATAGCCGACGTCCACAAGAGGGGCGTGGGGGGGCAGAGGTGAGCTGCTGCCACGGAGGAATGGGGGTTCTCTCGCTTTCTAGCTGTTCCAGTCTCTGGGTCAATGTTTCTGTCACAGCCTCCAGCTGAGTCTTGAGGGCTGCACACCCCTCACACGACCCCACTAGCTTGGGTTGGTCCAGCTGTTTCTGCATCTTAGCCATTTGACTTCGGAAGTCCTTCATTTCAGCAACTAGTGGCTTCCTGGAAGATTTCATAGAAGCTGGCGGCGACCAGACAACGCTAGCCTGAAAAACAAAGTTATTATTTAATTATGCTATACAAAAATATATAATATTTTCTATATTTTATACATTATGAAACCAAAGCATTATACTGTACACAATATTAGAGCTTAACATATCTGAACTCACACCTATGATATATTTCATAATGTATTAAATGTAATTTGCAGTACATCAATTCAACTTACCGCTTTCTTTTTCACCATTCAAGATTCAAGATTCAAGATTCAAAGAACTTTATTAATCCCAAAGGGAAATTGCTTATGCTCGGTTACAGGTGCTCACAGTTGTTAACTAAGGAAGGTGGGGGAAAAAAAAAAAAAAAAAACATGGGTAAGTATTAGTGTCCTGTTGTATACCAGTCAGTGAAAAAATCCACATACATGTGTGTATGAGTTACAGCGAAGAGTTGTAAAGTTTTATGGCCGTTGGGAGAAAGGATTTCCTGTGACGCTCAGTGGAACACTTGATAGTAATCAGTCTCTGGCTGAAACTGCTCCTCTGTTCAGCCAAAACACTGTATAGCGGGTGAGAAGGATTGTTCACAATGGATTGTACTTTGGACAGAATCCTCCTCTTTGCTACTACATCCACCGAGTCAAGCTCCATGCCTAGCACAGATCCGGCCTTTTTAATTGACTTGTCCAGTTTGTTCTTATCAGACACCTTAATGTTACCACCCCAACAGACCACAGCGTAAAAAATGACACTCGCCACAACGGTCTCATAGAACATCTGTAGAATGGTATTACAGACGTTAAAAGACCTGAGCCTTCGAAGAAAGTACAATCGACTCTGACCTTTCTTGTAGAGTGCCGTTGTGTTGAGTGACCAGTCAAGTTTGTTGTCCAGATAAACTCCCAGATATTTGTAATCGGAGACAATGTCCACTATCTCCCCCTTGACAGATATAGGAGTCACAGGGGTCTTGTTTCTCCTAAAGTCTACCACCATCTCCTTTGTTTTCCTGATGTTGAGTTGTAGGTGATTACGCTCACACCAGGAAACGAAGTCATCCACAACAGACTGGTACTCCGAGGTGTCACCCTCCTCTATACACCCAACAACCACAGAGTCGTCAGAGAACTTCTGCAGGTGGCATGACTCTGAGTTATATCTAAAGTCAGATGTATAGAGGGTGAAAAGAAACGGAGACAGTACCGTCCCCTGGGGAGCTCCAGTGCTGCAGATCAAAGTCTCTGACACACAGTTCTTTAGTCGGACATACTGGGGGCGACAGGTCAGGTAGTCCATGATCCAGGAAACCAAGCGGGTGTCAATGTTTATGTTCCTTAATTTCTCCCCCAGTACTGCTGGTTGGATGGTGTTGAAGGCACTGGAGAAGTCAAAGAACATCATCCTTACGGAGGTCCTAGGCTTGTCAAGGTGAGAGTAGGTGCGATGTAGCAGGTGTATTATGGCGTCATCAACACCCATGAACGGCTGATAGGCAAACTGAAGAGGGTCCAGAGAGGACTTCACCAGGGGACGAAGTGTATCCAGGATCAGTCTCTCAAACACCTTCATAATATGCGATGTTAAAGCCACCGGCCTGTAGTCGTTCTGGGCACAGGGACGTGGTGTTTTGGGTACCGGCACAATGCATGATGTTTTCCACAGTGCAGGGACTTTCTGAAGAGACAGACTCAGGCTAAAGAGGTACTGGAGGACACCACATAGTTGGGGAGCACAGGATTTCAGGACTCTCGGATTGATCTTATCCGGACCTACAGCTTTTGTAGGGCTGATCTTACTCAGGCCATGTTTAACCTGATCCACTGAGATGTTGATTGCTGGGAGTGCAGGAGTAGTGACTGTGACTGTTCTCTGTGTAGGGGAGGACATAGGAGCAGGAATGTGTGGATTTGGGTTGAAGTCGGGGGGAGTGTGAGACATAGGGACATCAAATCTATTGAAGAAAGTGTTGAGGTCGTTTGCACGTTCCCTATTTCCCTCAATAGCCTGGCCGCTTGTCTTATAGCCAGTGATACTCCTCATGCCCCTCCACACCTCTCTCGTGTTGTTTTGCTTCAGCCTTTGTTCTAGTTTTCTCCTGTATGCCTCTTTCCCCTCCTTGATTTTCCCGGTTAGCATTTTTTGAGCCTTCTTCACTGCTTCCTTATCACCAGACCTAAAGGCACTTTTTTTTTCATTTAAACACGCTTTAATGTCTTTGGTGACCCAGGGTTTGTTGTTGGGGAAACAGCGAATATCTCTCATCGGTACACAGGTGTCAACACAGAAGTTAATGTACTCCGTGATGCAGTCCGTCATTCCATCAATGTCCTCTCCATATGATGCACTGAGAACCTCCCAGTCTGTAGCCTCGAAACAATCCTGTAACGTAGCAGTGGCACCTTCTGTCCATCTTCTTACACTCCTCACATTAGCAGGCTGTCTCTGAACTAGTGGTTTGTATGTGGGCATGAGGTGGACTAGGTTGTGATCCGACCTCCCCAGGGGGGGAAGTGCTGCAGCACTGTAAGCACCTTTGACATTAGCATACAGCAGGTCTAGTGTCTTCTCCCCCCTAGTGTGACAATCCACGTACTGGGTGAAAGTGGGAATAGTCTTGTTCAGTGATGTGTGATTGAAATCACCGGAGATCAGGAGAAAGGCATCAGGGTGTCGAGTCTGGAGTTTGGCAGTTACAGATTCTCACTTTGCCTCTAGTGGTGGATGCTGCAGGTGCCCTCTGCTTTCCCTTTTTGGTGGCTGAGGAGGGCATCTGTGTCCAGAGAAACATGAATCAGTCACACATTACGAAACCAAAGCATAATACTGTACACAATATTAGGGCTTAACATCTGAACTCACATACACAAAAAAAGGAACAATTTGCTTACCGTAGCTGAAACACGTTGTGGTCTCTGCGCCTTGTAAAAAGTGACTGCTTCCATTCTTAGCAGAATTATGGAGTCGATTTAATTCTCTCAGAAAACTTGTGCGCTATTTATTTGTAACCTTGATTGCGATACTGACCAAATAGAATCTGGTTGGTTAGCAACCAGTGAATATTTTAGCCAACCAGAATGAGTTAGTTGGAACACGCCCATTTGTGCGCTATGAAATTTCGCACAAATCAATCACTGCAATCATTCACCTTTTAACGACTGTATTGTGCTGTGAAGATGCCGCATATCACTCAGCTGTGCTCACAACAAATTCGTCAAATGCGGGCCTGTGGAAAATCAGCACAGCAGATACAGCAGCATTTTGCAGGATTGGGGATTAAAGTTTCGCTTCGTGTTGTGCGATATCACTACAAGGAGAGACATCCTCGACGTTCTTATCCAAAGAAATTACACCAGTAAGTAATAAAAAGAATTAGCTGAACAAGTGTGTGATACTGTTATTCTTAGAACAAGTTATATTTGCTTTTGTCTAATGGTTATCTCTGATTTCTGTAGCAATATCCTGAAGGCTATTGATGATATGACCGTGGCTAATGATGAGATGACCGCCCGGCACGTGCAGCAGAAAGTTGTCAAAGACTTCGGCGTTCATCTGAGTCTCACCAGTGTTCGCCGAGCTCGCAGAAAACTTGGGTGGACGTTTGGAATGACTCGTTTTAGCCCAATGATGAGAGACCGCAATAAGGAAGCACGGCTAAATCAAGCTCTTCAGTGGAGGGAGTCGGGGGAAATATGGGATGATGTGTTATTTACAGACGAAACAACAGTAGCTCTGGAGCACTATGCCCGACAGAGTTTCCACAAAAAGGGTCATTTTGCTTCCAAACCACGGCCTAAACATCCACTGAAGGTCCATGTCTGGGGAATGATTTCGCGATATGGAGCAGGGCCGATTGTAATTTTTGAAGGGATTATGGACAGACAGTTTTTTGAAGATTCCATCATCAAAGCAGCTGCAGGACCATATATACGAAAATATTTTGGATCGCGTCATCGCTTCTTTCAGGATAACGATCCAAAGCACACTGCTGCTGCATCCTGCATTGCGGCAGAGGGGATCAACTGGGTGAAGACTCCACCAGAGTCACCAGATTTGAACCCTATCGAACTTGTCTGGCACTCCATGAAAGACTTCATCAGAAAGGAGGCAAAGCCGGGCACAAAAGAAGAGCTCATTCGTGCCATTGGGGTATTTTGGGAGACAAAAGTTACCCAAGACTTCTGCAGTACATTAATCACCGGACTTCATAATGTACTGAGAATGATAGTGAAAAACAACGGGGGGCACAGTGGAAAATGAACAATCTTCCACAAACTGTACACTAAAGCTATGTTTGTACACAGTTAATACACAGTACTGAATATACATCAAACACATATGTCCTGGTTTGTTCTATTGTAAACATGGCTTATTAAAGATTTGTGGCATGGCAGTTTTGTAATGTTCGGCAAAATAAACACTGTCTAGTATTTCTTTTGAACAGCTGTGTTCATTGGTTTAATCAGCTATTTACAAGACAAAGTTTATGCACTAACGGTTAAAGTGCCACAGCGTGTGTGTTTGTGTGTGTGCTCCTGCATTAGTCAGGTCATAGGAGTCAGTCCTTTCTCCATTGAGGTTTCTCACATTCCACTTCTCCTGTGTGTCTTTTAATTAAGTTCTTTAACCGCAAAGCATTTTTAAAACTAAGAAAAAATAAATATGGGTCACTTAAGCACAAAATAACACAGACGCAAATGATCAAGTGTTTAATTGTTGTCGTTTTCTCAAACATGATTTTCCCAACTTGGCGTTTATAAAGATTCAGACAGACTGAATTTAAGAATGTACCCATAGGAACCTAAAATACACACATACCAAAGAGCAAAGCGAAGATGCACATTCACACCTCTTTTGTCTTGTAAATGAGTGTCCTCATTCATCTTCCAATCCCCCCAGCGCACACACTCTATTTGTACTGTAAACTGTAGCTGTGTTTGCTAGGGCACTTAGTTATACACAGTACTTTAATGTATGGACCACTTAACTTACTGATTATAATACGGTTATACGCAATATTTATAACACACGCAGAGTAAAGCGAGTATAAATGCATAAATTTCATAAAAATAATATAATTTTTGTAATATTTGAAAACACGGGGCGCATAATGCCAAATGTAGTGGCTGCACAATCACAAAGCACTTTGTGAATATATAATTTGTCATAAAACAAATTTTATTTAATTCTTGTATCTCAATACCCCCCCCCCCCCATGTCTTGCTTGAATATAGACGTGTATTGACTGTAAATGGACGTCAGATAGCGGACCTTCGTTCACACAATGTACTCACTGAAATGCACGTAGCTAAAAGTCAAAGTGACAGCTATACATGAAGCCCCAGACACCCGTAGACATGTACAAATGTATCTGAATGCATTTTAAGGCAATGTTCTGTGTCACATATTTTTACCGATTCATGACGTCTTACCTCGACTGTTTTTGGCCGTGGACACAACGTCGCCGTCGGACAAATGTTTGTTGGGTATTAACGTATTGAAATATTTTAGTTAAGGGCAAAAACAGACTCTCTGCTTGTGTTTAGAACTGCTGAACAGCTGTGTTCATAGGTTTAATCAACGATTTACAAGACAGCAACTCCATTTGTGGAGCATTTCTCCGTTGGCTTTTTAACACATACACATAAGTTGTAGTGCGGGCTGGATATTCCGCTGTGGCGACCACTTGTCGGGAGCAGCCGAAAGACCAACAACAACATTTGCGCAGACAGGTCTAAAGAACCCCTCCCCCCCACCAAAAACACACACACACACACACAGCAATTAACTCCATCAGTGTTCTCCATTGAGGTGTCTCACCTTCC
The DNA here is from genome assembly GCA_030522415.1 of Channallabes apus. Taxonomy (NCBI): domain Eukaryota; kingdom Metazoa; phylum Chordata; class Actinopteri; order Siluriformes; family Clariidae; genus Channallabes; species Channallabes apus. The sequence goes on from CM060112.1 coordinate 73,764, forward strand.
ACTCCTTCTATGTTTGTCTTTGCTCTCTTGATGGAGTTCTTAAAATCCAAAACATTTATTTATACTGAGAAAAAAATTATTATGGGTCACAATCACAAACTAGCACCGATGCATGCGATCAAGTGTTTAACTGTTGTTTTCATTTGTTTCTATTATTATTATTAATAATTATGATTTTCAGCCCAACTCCGCGACTATTATTTAAAACAAAGTTGTGTCCCATTTTTGCCCATTGAAGTTGTTGGTTCAAGCAAACGTTTTTTAAATACCCAAACAATCCCCAAAAATTAAAACATGCAAACATGACTAACAATTCAATTTATTCTTCCAAAACTAGTCAGTTAGAACAGTAATTTGTATAAAAAAGGTGAATACATGTATTTTTGCTTAAAGTTCATTAAACTACCAAAACACCAGCTGCTTCTTTTATATTAAAATATACATTTTTAAAAACTATTAAACATGGAACAGTTCAAGTCTTTGCTTCCCTCAAAGTACTGTATCAGACATTTTGCAGTTCTATGTTCAGAATATACAGTAGACCTGATCAAACATCATTCTAAAGCTGTCGGACTGTGACGTCATCCCTCCTACAGCTCCCTCAACAGCTTGTTCAGGCTCCTCCAGTCCTGTAGCTCCAAAAGTCCAGCCGTCAGCCGTCTGACCCCCCAATCCTCCACAGCGGAGCTCTGCTTAAAGACAACAGGAGAATTTAGTCAAGACAGATAAACTTCACAGAACATATAGTTCTAATAAAAATAATATATATTAATGAATTAAAATAATAATTAAATAAATATTTAAAATACTGTTTTGGGAATTCTGGAATGTAAATAAACTGCCTGTGCTAATGTTAACCAGTGAACAGTGTTAGTGTTAACCAGTGAACAGTGTTAACCAGTGAACAGTGTTAGTGTTAACCAGTGAACAGTGTTAGTGTTAACCAGTGACTGTCTGTATTATCGTCTGAATTAAATTAACCGAGAATTTACTTAATGCGCTTCTCATACAAATAAGTTAAGCGATATAACACTCGTATATGAGCATTAGTTCATCCCTGAAGCCAAACTATAACTTACTGAAGCCCCTCACACACACACACACACACACACCTCCTCCTCCTTAACTGATAAACACTTCTGTGTTGTTATTCAGCTCGTTAACTAAGCGCTCGCGCTACCGCGGAAAGTGTATAAAATATAAACCGGGTTATGAGCGTTACTAGCTCCTGTACAGCTCCCCTCAGTCTGTGTCCCTCATCAACTGCATCACATTATATTAGTCACAGAAATAACCTGCAGATTAACTCTTAACCAGAGAATAAATAAGCGCTGAATTTATCCAGACAACACGCGGTGAGATTCTCTCAGTATTTACAGAGAACACAAACACTCTTCATCGGGTAGTGCAGCTCTTGTAATAGGGACATTAATAGTATTGTCGAAGCTTGAGCATGTTTTTGAGTTAAAGTGGAGTGACATTGTGAGTGTGTGACACTGACAGTAAGCTGTAATATTAACTCCAGACTTGGTAAACAGAACATTAAGTTCTCTAAAGTCACATCTGACCGCTGCTGCTGCTGCCAGTGATATTTAAAACAGCCAATAAAAAACTAAACTGGGAAATAAACTGTAAACTACCCCAAACACATTTTATAAAATAAAACATCACTTACCACGAATAGTCCGTTAAGCCGCCATCTTCATCTCTGTAGTTTGGTAGCGTCAGTTCGGCGGGGGTGGAGGCGGGTTGTTAAAATCACGTGATTGCAACTCAGCGCAGCTGGCTTGTTTTAACGTGTTCTTGAGAACGAAGCGCCATCTAGTGGTGGCACCAGGTAAATGAATAAATTGGGCTTGAATGGGCGTGTTTACTGTGAAATCTTGACACGCCTTTCAGCCAGAAAGGGGAGGGGGGATTACGGCGTGCAAAGGCCATTCACACGCCATTCACACTTCAGCCACACTGTCGCGGCTATTTGGTGTGGCTCCCACTGTACATGCTTCCCTTGGGTAACATCATTAGAAGACATGGGATTAGTTTCCATTGTTATGCTGATGATACCCAATTATATATCTCAACTAAACCAGACGAAATACCTAAGTTGTCTAGATTAACTGAGTGTGTCCAGGACATAAAAGATTGGATGACCAATAACTTTCTTTTATTAAATTCAGATAAGACAGAGATATTACTTATTGGCCCAAAAACCAGCACACAACAGCTTTCACAATTCAGCTTGCGCTTAGAAGGATGTACTGTTATTACCAGCTCAGCAGTAAAAGATCTGGGAGTAATATTAGACAGTAACTTGTCTTTTGAAAATCACATTTCAAATATCACAAAAACAGCCTTTTTCCATCTTCGAAATATTGCTAAACTTAGGAACATCTTATCCGTATCTGATGCAGAAAAACTAGTTCATGCATTCATGACCTCCAGACTGGACTATTGTAATGCATTACTAGGTGGTTGTCCTGCATCCTCAATAAACAAGCTTCAGTTAATCCAAAATGCAGCTGCCAGGGTTCTCACTAGATCCAGAAAATATGATCATATAACCCCAATATTATCATCCCTGCACTGGCTACCTGTTCAGTTTAGAATAAATTACAAAATAGTATTACTTACATACAAGGCCTTAAATGGTTTAGCTCCCACATACCTAACCAGTCTTCTGGCATCCAGAGAAGGACCAGCTCCAGCTGGATTCAGCTTTATGATGGTTGGAGCTACACATGCTGCTGCTTCCAGTGATCCAGACCTCATCTGCCCTCTGCACCTACTGACTAGTCCCTATGCTGAACTGGTCTTCATGTCAATTTAAATAATTTCTGTCATATTGAATTTTCACCTGCACAACACACAAGATGTTATATCATTTCTATCTGTTATCGCCCAAATGAGGATGGGTTCCCTGTTGAGTCTGGTTCCTCTCAAGGTTTCTTCCTAATGCCATCTCAGGGAGTTTTTCCTTGCCACCGTTGCCGTCACCCTTGGCTTGCTCATCAGAGAAATTTCATTCATTCGTCTCATTATTATCTGCACATTTTTCTCACACATCCACACTTCCAATTATTTTCTTTTCTATAATTATTATTATTATTTGTTTTTATTTATTTATTTTCTATTATTATTATTATTATTATTATTTTATTTATTTATTTATTTATTATTAAAATTAAAATATGATTTTTTATTTTTTTTCTTTAATTTTTGTGAAGCTGCTTTGAGACAATGACCATTGTTAAAATCGCTATATAAATAAAATTGAATTGAATTGAATTGAATTAAACCTGCCGACCCCGTAGCTCCCTGTCCGTCCACCGTTATGGTAACGTGTCTTTTGTTTCCCCCTAAGCATAACAAGTTTGTTTGCCTGTTTCTCAGGATTGAATGACCGACAGAAATCGTGGGCTTTGTTATCTTTCCGACAGCTCCGCTGGAGGACTTAACAAGGGACTTTGTTGTTTGGTTTTGTTTTAAAACGTTTTGAAATAAAGAACTCGTTGCTGCATTTGCATCTGCTCTTCGTAAGAGAACATGACAGATGTATGGACCCATCAGGATGCAGCAGGTACCCGCCTGCTTGAAGAAGACTCCCCAATGCATCAATATCTCAGGGGTCAACAACGAGAGTAATAATAATATACAATAATAATATTAATATTTTAATCTTGCAGGTCTTGTTGTTTTACGTTTTTTCCCACTTTTTTTGCGCTTTTTGGAGAACGCGCGAGTTTCTTCATCTAGGAACAACAAATGGAATTCAGCTCAGAACAACTAAACTCAGGTACGATATAATGGATAATATTCAGCTTGTCCAGTGTGTAGAGTGCAGGATGTTTAGACATTCTTCTTCCGTCGTTAGTGGTAATTTTATTCGTAATAGGTGTGTGTTAGTTAGCACTCTGATGGAGAAAATATTAGCGTTAGAGTAGTGCATCCAGATTTTAGAGAGGCAGCGTTATTCCCGTAGCGGACAGTCTGGAGCACACCACTTCTGCGCTTCACGTGTCCAACAGATTTGCTCTCCTCAGTGATGCACCCACTGAGAAACCTGAAAGAGCTCTGCTCTTATAGGTGACTCTATACTGAGGCACGTGAAATTAGCTAGGCCTTTAGGGGCGCCAGCGGCAGTGGTTAGGTGTATCCCGAGAGCCAGAGCACCGGACATTGCAGTCAGACACTCAGGGTTCTCGCTTTGCTGCGAGATGGAGGGATTGTGAGACTTGAGACTTCCTGTTGGTGACGTAGCTTCCTGTTTTTGTATCGTGGCCGCGAAAGTTTCGCGTTTGTATCAGCGTTTAAATTACATAGCTTTTTCAATTCTACAACAACAATATTAATAGCAACTAGCTTTTACATCTTCATACTATTCGGCTTCGCATTTTTTTCTGCACTTTTTGGAAAACGCGCAAGTTCCTTCGTCTAAGAACACCAAACGGAATTCAGCTCCAAACAACTAAAACTCCGACACAGAGGTACGTCATCATATCTACCATTCAGCTCGTTCAGTGTGTAGAGTGCAGGATGTTTAGACATTCTTCCTCCGTCATTAGTGATATATTTTATTTGTGATAGGTGTGTGTTAGTGAGCACTCTGACGGAGAAGATATCAGCGTTAGAGGAGCACATCCAGACTTTAGAGAGGGTTAGAGAGTGTGAGAGCCGCGTTATTCCTGTAGCGGACAGTCTGGGTGCCACAGGCGGAGATAAACAGCCCCCAACTCCGGCATTAGAGCCCTCACAGCGGGGCGAGTGGGTGACGACTCGGCGGCATACTCGTTCAGCCAAAGCTAACGCTAAGACTAGCCCACCGGAGCACACCTCCTCTGCGCTTCACATGTCCAACAGGTTTGCTCTCTTCAGTGCTACACACACTGAGAAACCTGAAAGAGCTCTGGTCATAGGAGACACTATACTGGGGCACGTGACATTAGCTAGACCTTTAGGGGCGCCAGCGGCAGAGGTTAGGTGTATCCCGGGAGCCAGAGCACCGGACATAGCAGGTAATCTTGTGGCTCTAGGACAGCACAGGTTCTCTAAGATATTGGTACATGCTGGAGCTAACGATATACGCCTTCGTCAGTCAGAGGTTAGTAAGAGTAACTTTACAGAGGTGTTTAAATTAGCGAAGGCGATGTCTGATGAAGTAGTATGCTCTGGTCCCATCCCAATGAGACGTGGCGACATAGCTTACAGCAGGTTATGGTCACTGAACCACTGGATGTCCAGGTGGTGCTCCGAAAATAATGTGGGCTACATAGACAATTGGAAGACCTTTGAGGGCAAAGCTGGCCTGTTAGGGCGGGACGGTGTCCATCCCACTCGGGAAGGTGCTGCTCTCATTTCCTGTAGTATAGCTCATAGTCTCAGTAGAGGTCTAGTTAATCGGTGACAATCCAGAGCCCAGGCCAGGGAGCAGACAGACAGGCTAAACCAACCGTCTGCTAGCTGCATAGAGTCATCACTCAGGGTTCATCATATTGAGACTGTGTCTGTTCCCCGATCTAAGCAAAAATGTAGAAAGACTCAGAAAGTCTGTTTCAATAATCTAATTAACATAAAGACCACAAACTCGGATCATACTGAATGCGCAGCCGGCACCTCTGATCTGAAGCTAGGATTGTTAAATATTAGATCTCTCACATCAAAAGCGGTTATTGTTAATGAAATTATCACAGATCAGGCGTTTGATATACTCTGTTTAACTGAAACATGGGTTAAACAGGACGAGTATGTAGCTCTAAATGAAGCTAGTCCTCCTGGATACAGCTACATACACCAGCCTCGGTTAACTGGTAGAGGAGGAGGCGTCGCAGTTATTTACAATGATAATCTGTCTATCGTACAAAAACACGGACACAAATTTAACTCATTTGAAATTCTTTATAGTAACATAAGTGTATTTAAGTATATTAAGTCAGCTCAGTCGATTCCACTAATTATAATTTACAGACCTCCAGGGCCATATTCTGAATTTCTTAGTGAATTCTCAGATTTCATCTCCAAAATAGTCGTTTCTGTATTAAGTGTTAATTGATGGAGATTTTAACATTCATTTTGAGAATCCAGAAGACCCTCTGAGAACAGCATTTATGTCCATACTGAACTCAGTAGGAGTAAATCAGTGTGTAGTAGGACCCACTCATAAAGCAGGTCACACTTTAGATTTAATAATATTTTTTGGATTAAGTATAAGAAATGTATTCACAATTCCACTGTCTGAAATTATCTCAGATCACTATCTTGTCTCCATTCAAGTGTGTCACAGTGATAATGTACGCACAGCACCGCGCTACCGTATTAAACGTACATTCACATTAACTACCACACAGAGTTTTATCAGTAATCTCCCAGAGTTACCAACTTCGATTAGGTCACCGTCTGACCCCACAGAACTCGATCAGGCGACTGAATATTTACAGTCGACATTTCGTTGTACCTTAGATAATGTAGCTCCAGCTAAAAGAAAAATGATTAGAGATAAGAAACTCGCTCCCTGGTATAACGATTACATGCGCGCTTTAAAACAGACCGCTCGGAAATTAGAGCGTAAATGGCGTCAAACTAAATTGTTAGTATTTCAAATAGCATGGAAAGAGAGCATCCTGAACTATAGGAAAGCTCTTAGTGTAGCTAGATCAACGTATCTCTCCACTCTTATAGAAGAAAATAAAAATAATCCTAGATTTTTATTTAATACTGTAGCCAAATTAACCAGAAATAAGACCGCTACAGAAATCTCCACAACATAATCATGCAATAGTGAGGACTTCATGAACTTTTTTAATAATAAAATTGTAAATATCAGGCATAAAATTGAGGCTTTGAAACCGAACAATGTAATTGATGCAGATGTTAACCTAGCCATGTCAGATTCAAACCTAGAATACTTTACTCCCCTTGAAGAGAATGAACTAATTTCACTCATCTCTTCTGCAAATTCATCAACTTGTATATTAGATCCTATACCCACACATTTTCTTAAACAGATAGTACCAGTAATAACAGAACCGCTGTTGAGAATAATTAATTCCTCACTCAACATTGGTTATGTTCCAAAACAACTTTTAAATTAGCAGTTATCAAACCAATAATTAAGAAACCTGACCTCGACCCCTGTCAGCTGTCCAATTACAGGCCAATATCGAACCTCCCCTTTATCTCTAAGATTCTGGAAAAGATAGTAGCGGAGCAGCTATGCTCATATCTACATAGAAAGGCATACATGAACTGTATCAGAACAATGGGGCAGAGCAACAATGGCCGGAACCCAAGTCAGTCAAGGCGCTAGTGTTTTCTGGGGTTTCTATCGGCGGTTCATTCAGGGCTTCAGTCCTGTGGCAGCACCGCTCACGTCACTGTTAAAAGGAAAACTGAAACGTCTTAGCGAGTTCCCACCGGAAGCGCGAAGAGCGTTTCAAAGTCTCAAAACAGCTTTTACCACTGCACCTATATTAAAACTACCAGACCCAGAGAAGCCCTTTATAGTAGAGGTAGAGTCCTTTATAGTAAAACTCCAACCTTGCGCATTCCTTTTTCGGAAACTAACACCTGCTGAACGAACAACAGAGAACTGCTAGCAGTAAAAGCAGCGTTAGAGGAGTGGCGACATTTCTGGGGGGAGCTAAACACTCATTCACGATACTCACCGATCACCGTAATCTGGAGTACCTCCAACAAGCAAAAAGACTTAACCCGCGCGTCAAGCCCGGTGGGCGCTGTTTTTAACTCATTTCCAAATTGTCATCATGTTACGCCCCGGCTCTAAGAATGTAAAAGCAGACGCGTTATCCTGCTGTTATCCGGCGCCGGATCCCATTGCTAATCCGGAGACTATTTTACCATCGTCGTATGGGACATCGAGTCGGAGATAGCTAGGAGCTGTCCCCCGGATCGAACATACTGGAGGCACTTCGCGAACGAGTAATGATAGAGGCTCATTCTAGCCCATCATCCGGACTCCCCGGCGTATCTCGCACATACAAAATGATAGAACGGAAGTTCTGGTGGCCAAAAATGCAGGAAACCATGAAAACAGTAGTTTTGTCTTGCGCTATTTGTGCGACTACTAAAAGTCCACGCTGCTTACTGGTTGGTAAAAGAATGCCCCTTCCAACACCTAACAGACCGTGGTCACACATTGCGGTGGACTTTGTTACGGATCTGCTGGTGTCAAAAGGGTACACCACAATCCTAGTGGTAGTAGACCGATTCTCTAAAGGATGTCGATTCATCCCGTTTAGTCTGACTGTCTGCTCTTTATAAGAGTACATGACATCTACAAGCTGTTTGGGAGGCATGCAGGGAAAAAGCCTTTTCTCACCTACAATGACAAACATAAACGCTGGGACTTCAATTGGGACCATGTGCTGTGGTCAGATGAGACTAAGATTTTTGCAATAAACAATGTCTGGGTCTGGCATAAAACAAAAGATGAGTATGCGGAAAAGCACATCATGCCTACTGTGAAGTATGGTGGAGGATCTGTGATCCTGTGGGTCTATTTCTCTTCCAAAGGCCCTGGGATTCTTGATAGGGTGCATGGCATCATGAACTCTCTGAAATACCAGTACATTTTAAATCTAAAAGCTGAAGATGGGTCGTCATTCAGCAGGATAATGACCAAAAATCTACACAAAAAAAACAGGACACAAAATCAAGGTCCTCCTGGCCATCTCCGTCCCCAGACCTCAACCCAATTGAAAACCTGTGGGGTGAGCTGGAGAAGAGAGAGCATGAGAGAGGACCCAGGATGCTGGATGACCTAGAAAGATTGTGCAAATAGGAATGATCAAAGATCCCTCTATCTGTGTTCTCCAATTTAGTGAAATGTTATAGGAGGAGATTAAGTGCTGTCTTGGAGTTGTACAAAATATTAACATCTGGGGTGCCAATAATTGTGGCCACCATGATTTCATAGAAAAAAATAATAAAAAATATGGTTGAAAGCAAGGATGAGCGGGCCCAAAGCACCCTGCGCCATCATTACCTGGGTGCACGGCACAACCTGTATGTCTTTTGAGTGTGTTAAGACCTACAAAAAGCCATCGCCCGGGTGCACTGCACAACTTACACACTTCACACACTATGACATAATAGGGCTGATGTCAGCTTGGGCCCTAAATATTTGTGATTTCAATTCTGTCTGTGTGTGTGTGTGTGTGTGTGTGTGTGTGTACATTTGTGATGTGTGTGTAGAAAAGGGGGAAATTTATGTTAAGACCTCCAAAAGCTGGTGTGTTTTTGTGTGTGTGTGGGTGTTTGGGTGTGTGAGAGTGAAAGATGTGAGTGTGTGAGTGTGTGATGTATGAGTGTGTATATGCATGCATGCGTGAGTGTGTCTGTGTGTTAGAGAGAGAGAGATGTGAATGTGAGTGTTAACATTTGTGATGTGTACAATAGGCCGCAGATGCTGGAAAGTAAGCCTCACACTATGCTGTTCCTCAATGTGATGTCACTGAACGTGTCACTGAATATAATGTCACTCAATAATATAAGGCCACACAAAAAGTTATGAATTTTTCTGTGTAATTTTAAGACATTATCATGTCTGACCCGTCTGAGATATCAAAAATCCCTCTACTGTACAATTTTGCGTCCTCGATGTCTTTAGAACACATCGGCCCGGTTTGGTGACAATCGTACAGTATAAATTCCCTAGGAGGAGTAAATCAAAATCAATCGGGTGCGTTTTGGTAAACGACCCAAAATAACTAACTTCCTGTTGAGTTGAGCCTAGGACATGCAGTGCGAAAGTTGTTCGGCCCAATGAGCTCTAAATGTGTACCGAGTTCGTGTGCCTATGTGAAAGTGTGTATAAGCTATGCAGCAAAATCTCGTGTGGCCACGCGACTCTCAGGAATCCTAATGGCAGTAGATTCCAACCTGCCTGCCAATTTTCATGAGTTAGTGAGCAAGTTAAGACCCCCAAAAAAGCCCAAAATGGTGGAAAAAATAATCCTTAGGGAAACAAGAGCACTGAGCACCCTATAGTGCTTGGGCCCTAAAAATTCTTAAAGTGGGATTTTGTTTCCACTGAATAATTCTACTTCAATTAAAGGTTGGATTTTTCTTTTTTTTTTTTTGCATTGTGGTTATATATTTTTTAAATTAAAAATCATTTATTCGAAGCATAAGAACACATCTTAACCAGGGGTGCCAATAATAATGACCAGCACTGTATATAGTTGTGTTCAAAATAATAGCAGTCCAACATCAGTAACCAGATCAATAATTTTTTTTGAGAGAAGTGATATTTCTTCATGGTAAATATTTTACCTGTAGGTGTAGTGGAGTAATAGAAAACCAACTGTCATGATTGGATGAACCTGATTCTGTGTAATTTAATTGAAATAGGGCGTGTTCAAAATAATATCAGTGTGGAGTTCAATTAGAGGCAAATTATTCTGTGAAAAACATGTGTCAAACAAGTTCCCCTTATTTAAGGATAAATGCAGAAAAGGTTGTCCTGTGCATTTCCCTCTGAAAATCAGAGTAAAACGGGTCGTTTCAGACATTGTTCAGAAGAACAGCGTACTCTGATTCAAAAGTTGATTAGAGATTGAAAAAAACGTACAAAGAAGTGCAGAAAATGATAGGCTGCTCTGCTAAAATGATATTATAATGCTTTAAAATGGAGATCAAACCAGAAAGACGTGGAAGAAACAGAAAACTACCATTCGAATGGATTGAAGAATAACAAAATTCTCTTAAGATATAACAAAATATAACAAAACAAAAGACTCAGCCAATGATCAATTCCAGCATGGTCAAAGAACACCTAAAGTTACCTGTTAGTACTGTTACTATTAGAAGGCGGCTATGTGAAGTCAAGATATCAGCAAGAAGCTCCCGCAAAGTCCCATTGTTGAAAAAACGACATGTGCTGAAGAGGTTACAGTTCGCCAAAGAACACATTGACTGGCCTAAAGAGAAATGGGGCAATATTTTGTGGACTGATGAAAGTAAGATTGTTCTTTTTGGGTCTAGAGGCCGCAGACAGTTTGTCAGGACCCCAAACACTGAATTCAAGCCACAGTACAGTGTGAAGACAGTGAAGCATGGAGGCAAAAGCATCATGATATGGGGATGTAGCTTCTCGTACTATGGTGTTGGGTCTATTTATCACATTTCAGGGATCATGGATGAATTTGAGTACATCAGAATACTTAAAGAGGTCATGTTGCCTTATGCCGAAGAGGAAATGTCCTTGAAATGGGTTTCAACAAGACACGACCCCAAACACACCAGTAAGTCGAGCAGCATCTTGGTTCCAGACCAACAAGATTAACGTTATGGAGAGTCCAGCCCGATCCCCAGACCTTAATCCAATAGAGAACTTGTGGCCTGACATTAAAAATACTGTTTCTGAGGCAAAACCAAGAAATGCACAGGAATTGTGGCGTGTAGTACAACTGTACAGATGTGAAGCAGCAGTTCTCAGAAACCTGGTTATACAACTAAATATTAATTCACAGATGCACAAGAAAGATTAAACTTCAAGCATTTTTGTTTAAACGGTAAATTCATCTCTTTATAAAGATGAGTGATGACACTGCTATTTTTTTTAACAGACTAATATTTGTTTTTCTTCACTTTCTGTAAACTAATAATACATTTAGCACATTTTTCTTCATGTTGTGATTCAGAATAGAATGTATAGGGAGTACAATGCATTTATGTGATTTAAATTAAAAGTTATTATATGGATATGGAGCTTTACTCACTTTTTTCAACACACTGCTATTATTTTGAACAACACTATATATACCTATGATATATACACACATACACATATTTTTCTCTGCTAAATCTGGACCCTGAGTGCCTACGCAGCCAATCTAGACCTGGCCAACAGTGTAATAAACTTTGTTAACTCCTTTAAATAAAAAAAGATTATGCTTAATAATAAACTGTAAATTTTGTAGTCTCTCTGCAGATCGTTACGGCGCAATCCTTGGCAGAGATTAAAAACTAAACTTAAGCGTTTTGTTGTTCGATATCATTGTCATGGGAACATTGATTAACAGCTAACAGACTTTCAGGTTCTGTCCTGCGGTTATGGACAAGTATGAATTCTGCGTCTTCTGTCAGTATACATTGAGCTCCCTATGTGGTGAGGATGTCACGGCCCAAATATGCAGATAAATCTCAGGGTATCCAACTAGTAACCAGACCTTTTTGTTCCTTGGTTATTAGGCAGTTACTTGAATGCTGACAGTGCCATTCCTCTCGCACCTTTCACACGTCGCACCTTTTGCATCCTCACTTTGTGTAATTTTAAATGGTGACACACAACAAGCGCACTCACAACAGAGAGCAACATCGTCGCCACACTTGTCCAGAGTCCACGCCAAGCGGGGATTATTCAGAATGAATAATTAAATTAAATCTGTTAATTTAATAAATCTTAATAAATAATTAAATCTGTTCAGAATGAAAATTAGTCAAGTTAAGATTTTTCTCTTATAGTTAATTTTTTTCTAAAACAGCTGTGAACCTTTGAATGTTAAAAGTTGGAGCTGTTTAGGTTCACAAGCAACAATGTGCAGGCAAACAGTGGCATTATTTTCGCAAAAATTTACATATTTTGAATCTTTCTGACACTTGAATGTATGTTGCTGTAAAGATAGAGTTGCCGGTTTAAGTCATAAAGGACCGCGGTGAAGTTAGTTTGATATTCTGACATTAAACAGACATTTGAAATCAGTATTTTAGGAACGTCAACAAATTTCTGTAAGAACGAAATGTGGTACTTGTTACTCAAGAGGTTATGTGTCCAAAACACTCTAATTCCTTCTTAAATATACATATGCTATGCGTCATGACATATAGCTTTTGTTAATTTGTTAATAACTATAGACTATCTGTGGCTGCACCCGCATACACTTCCTGATCCTCCGTGCTACCAGTACCTGCCAATAGTCAGCTCGCTGCCGCTCCTCACACTGCTCCAATGTTTCAGGAGCCAGTACTTCTGCCTGTCGTCTGCACGTCAATCTGGGGCTATAAACGATCTGCAGTCTGATCCGGGCCCGGTTTCAGTAGCTATGAGCTCAACCTAACGTACCCAATTCCCCTGTTGTTATGCCTGTGACACTTTCACAGAATTACATCAAGGTTGATGACTATTGTTACATCACAGTATGACAGAGAAACTGATGACGATGTGGTTCACTGTTACATTCCGTGAGGAGTGCGCCTGTGACACGACTGTGATGGAACTACCTGTACAACCATCCACAAACATATACATATACATATATATATGTGAAAAACTATTTGCCCCCCTCCTGATTTCTTATTCTTTTGCATGTTTGTCACACAAAATGTTTCTGATCATCAAACACATTTAACTATTAGTCAAAGATAACACAAGTAAACACAAAATGCAGTTTTTAAATGAGGGGTTTTATTATTTAGGGAGAAAAAAAATCCAAACCTACATGGCCCTGTGTGAAAAAGTAATTGCCCCCTGAAACAACTGGTTGGGCCACCCTTAGCAGCAATAACTGCAATCAAGCGTTTGCGATAACTTGCAACAAGTCTTTTACAGCGCTCTGGAGGAATTTCGGCCCACTCATCTTTGCAGAATTGTTGTAATTCAGCTTTATTTGAGGGTTTTCTAGCATGAACCGCCTTTTTAAGGTCATGACACAACATCTCAATAGGATTCAGGTCAAGACTTTGACTAGGCCACTCCAAAGTCTTCATTTTGTTTTTCTTCAGCCATTCAGAGGTGGATTTGCTGCTGTGTTTTGGGTCATTGTCCTGCTGCAGCACCCAAGATCGCTTCAGCTTGAGTTGACGAACAGATGGCCGGACATTCTCCTTCAGGATTTTTTGGTAGACAGTAGAATTCATGGTTCCATCTATCACAGCAAGCCTTCCAGGTCCTGAAGCAGCAAAACAATCCCAGACCATCACACTACCACCACTATATTTTACTGTTGGTATGATGTTCTTTTTCTGAAATGCTGTGTTACTTTTACGCCAGATGTAATGGGACACGCACCTTCCAAAAAGTTCAACTTTTGTCTCGTCGGTCCACAAGGTATTTTCCCAAAAGTCTTGGCAATCATTGAGATGTTTTTTAGCAAAATTGAGACGAGCCTTAATGTTCTTTTTGCTTAAAAGTGGTTTGCGCCTTGGAAATCTGCCATGCAGGCCGTTTTTGCACCGTCTCTTTCTTATGGTGGAGTCGTGAACACTGACCTTAATTGAGGCAAGTGAGGCCTGCAGTTCTTTAGATGTTGTCCTGGGGTCTTTTGTGGCCTCTCGGATGAGTCGTCTCTGCGCTCTTGGGGTAATTTTGGTCGGCCGGCCACTCCTGGGAAGGTTCACCACTGTTCCATGTTTTTGCCATTTGTGGATAATGGCTCTCACTGTGGTTCGCTGGAGTCCCAAAGCTTTAGAAATGGCTTTATAACCTTTACCAGACTGATAGATCTCAATTACTTTTGTTCCTGAATTTCTTTGGATCTTGGCATGATGTCTAGCTTTTGAGGTGCTTTTGGTCTACTTCTCTGTGTCAGGTAGCTCCTATTTAAGTGATTTCTTGATTGAAACAGGTGTGGCAGTAATCAGGCCTGGGGGTGACTAGAGAAATTGAACTCAGGTGTGATAAACCACAGTTAAGTTATTTTTTAACAAGGGGGGCAATCACTTTTTCACACAGGGCCATGTAGATTTGGAGTTTTTTTTCTCCCTTAATAACGTAAACCTTCATTTAAAAACTGCATTTTGTGTTCAGTTATGTTATCTTTGACTAATAGTTAACGGTTTTTGATGAGCAGAAACATTTAAGTGTGACAAACATGCAAAAGAATAAGAAATCAGGAAGGGGGCAAATAGTTTTTCACACCACTGTGTATATATATATATATATATATGAAAGTGTGTGTGTGTGTGTGTGGTGTGTGTGTGTGTGTTTTCCCTTTACATGCTTCCTCTGGGCAACATAATCCGTAAGCATGGTATTAGTTTTCATTGTTATGCTGACGACACACAGCTATGCGTCTCAACAAAACCTGATGAGAAAAACCATCTTACTAAAGTTGAGCAATGTGTGCAGGACATAAGAAATTGGATGCTAATTAACTTCCTTCTGCTTAATCCGGATAAGACAGAAGTTCTAGTCATAGGACCGCATACAGCTAGAAGTAAAATCTTAGATCACACCGTAACTTTAGATGGCCTTTCTGTTCCATCAAGTGCAACAGTAAAAGACCTCGGCGTGATTATAGATTCCAGCCTTTTATTTGAAGCTCATGTAGATAATATCACCAGGATAGCATTCTTTCACCTCAGAAATATTGCCAAGATAAGAAATATATTGTCGCTAAATGATGCAGAAAAACTAGTTCATGCTTTTATCACTTCTAGGTTGGACTATTGTAATTGTTGCCTTACTGTCTGGTTGTTCTGTTAGGTGCATAAACAAGCTTCAGCTACATAGTCCAAAATGCAGCAGCGAGAGTCCTCACTAGAACCAGAAGATATGAGCACATCACACCTATCCTATCTTCGCTACATTGGCTCCCTGTGAAATTTCGCATTGATTTTAAAATACTACTCTTGACATATAAAGCATTAAATGGTCTCGCACCGCAGTATCTGACCGAACTGCTAGTGTCTTACGATCCGCCACGCCTACTTCGGTCAAAGGATGCAGGCTGTTTGTCAGTACCGCGTATTATGAAAACTACAGCTGGGGGCAGAGCTTTTTCTTACAAAGCCCCAAAATTATGGAATAGTCTTCCAAATAGTGTTCGGGACTCAGACACAGTATCAGTGTTTAAGTCTAGGCTCAAAACCTATTTATTTAGCCAAGCATTTTTATAAATAGATTTGCCATAAGGTAAAGGAGCAGATCTGGGGGACTCATGGACGTAGAGTATTATGGTGAACTGGTATGTTTAGATGCTGTCTTCCTCAGTCTCATTTGATCACTCAGGTTTGTTGACGGTGAGGTGATTGTTTGCTTTACATCTCAGGGAGCCCTCATGTTTGTGTTTCCTTCTGGCTCTCCCTTTTAGTTATGCTGTCATAGTTAGTCCTGCCGGAGTCCCTGCTTGCACTTTACAGTAAATATACATCCACATTAGACATTGTGACTGTGACCATACCTAATTGCAATCTCTCCTCCTCTTCTCTTTCTCCCCCTCTTTCTCTTTCCTCTCTCCCCCTGTCTCCCCCTTTCACTCTTTCTCTCTCTCTCTCTCTGTCGAGCTACACATGTGGTTCCTGAGCTGCCAGTGATCCAGACTCCCTCTGCCCTCCGGACCTGTCTGATCCATCCTGGTGCCCCGTTTCTGGTTGGAGGTCTCATCGCATGGATGCCCCGTGTGTCTCTTTGGGATGCGTCTGGTGTCTGGGGATGATTCTCTCTACTTAGAAGATGGTTCTGGCCTCGACTGGTGTTGTCAGCTGTTTCTCTGAGAACTTGACAATTCGATAGTTCAAGACTGGAACTTTCTACAAGTCTATCTGAGTCTCCAATAACTACTGGACTCCATTTTACATCAACTATTATAACATCAATTAACATCAACTATTATAGCTGAACCTAATACTTAACACTGTATAAATGCAGATCATTTCCTGCTATCTGTTTCACCCAGATGAGGATGGGTTCCCTGTTGAGTCTGGTTCCTCTCAAGGTTTCTTTCTATTACCGTCTCAGGGAGTTTTTCCTTGCCACTGTCACCCTCGGGCTTGCTCACCAGGGACTATCTGAACATTTTGATTCATACACATTCACATTCCACACAAACTTAAATAGTTCTTTTGATTGTGTAAAGCTGTTTTGAGACAATGTCAATTGTTAAAAGCCCTATACAAATAAAACTGAAACTGAAATCCAATAATACAAAAACTGCCATTTAACTTACAAGAGAAGTGGCTCACAGTGGGATCTAAATACAAAGAGGACTACAGAGTTTCTTTTCCGCCCTTCGAGTTCTTAGTAGATTTTGCATGTCAGCAAGCAAGAATGCGCAATGATCCAAGTTTCTCCCTTACAACTGTGCAGGAAGAGTCTCGCAGACCAAACAAACAGTTAAATAAATCAGTTTTCCGCAGAGCTGTTGCAACACACAAAACCCAGGTCTCTTCTGAGTATTCATCAGCTGCCATTGAACCCAGAAATAAGATAAATCCTGCTAAACATTGCTTTTTGCACGATAAGCCTCATCCTCTGTCCAGATGTAGAGGATTCAGGATGCAATCTATGGAAGAGAGAAACTTATTGCTTAAACAGCAAGGCATATGCTTTAAGTGTTGCAGCTCCATTTTACACATGGCAAAGAACTGTGACGAAATCATTAAATGTTCAGAATGTGGAAGCACTACCCACATAGCAGCGCTTCATCCAGGCCCAGCACCAAGGGCGACTGGTCCAAAACACCCTGTAGCTGAGACATGTAACAGAGGTATGTGGAAATAGTCAACTTCCACGATCTTGCTCAAAGGTCTGTCTGGTGAAAGTCTATCCTGAAACCTATCCAGAGAAAGCAGTCAAAGCATATGTCATACTAGATGACCAAAGCAACAGATCACTCGCAAGACCAGAATTCTTTGATTTGTTTGACATTACAGAATGTAACATAGCCTATACCCTCAAAACATGTGCAGGCATGATGGTAACCGAAGGCAGACTAGCTCAATGCTTTCAAATGGAATCCCTTGATGGAAGTGTAGTCTTACCCTTACCTGCGCTTCTTGAGTGCAATGAAATTCCAGACAACCGTTCGGAAATTCCCACTCCAGAAGTGATCAGTAAGCACAGGCACTTAAGACATCTTGCAAGGTACATTCCACAGCCCGACCATCATGCTCCAATTCTTCTGTTGTTAGGCAGAGACATTATCCGGGTTCACAAAGCCCATAAACAAGTAAATGGTCCACCAAATGCACCCTTCGCACAAAAGTTGGACTTAGGGTGGGTAATTATTGGGGATATGTGCCTTGGGAAAGTTCACAAACCTAACTTTGTCCAAGCTTATCACACCAACATTCTGGAAAATGGACAGTGTACATATTTCCATCCATGTCCTAATAATTTTACCATAAAGGAGAAATCGCAAAGGGTGTTGCTTTCTGAGTCTCGGTTCAGGGAGAGCATTCAAGGGTTAAAGGAATGGGATGTATTTCAGAGAACAAAAGATGATGAGAAAATAGCTGTATCTATTGAGGACAAACTATTTCTCCAGATTATGGACAGAGAAGTCTACAAACATGATGAAAATTCATGGGTTGCCCCACTCCCATTCAAACAGCCAAGACAATATCTACCAAACAACCGTCCACAAGCTGTGGAACGTCTTAATGCGCTTAAGCGTTCTTTCAGAAAGAAGCCAGAGATGGACAAGGACTTTATAGCCTTTATGGAAAGTCTATTCCAAAATGAAAATGCAGAGATAGCTACTCCAGTCAGTCCTAACGAACAGAGTTGGTATTTGCCTTCCTTTGGAGTATACCATCCCAAAAAGCCATCCCAGATTAGGGTAGTATATTGCACAATATAAAGGCATCTCATTAAATGGGGTTCTTTTGTCAGGCCCAGACCTCAATAACAGTCTCCTTGGAGTTCTCATACGGTTTCGCAAAGACCCTATTGCTTTCATGGTAGACATAAAACAAATGTTCTACTGCTTCAAAGTTCGACCTGCAGATAGGAACTATCTCCGATTCCTTTGGTTCCATGAGCATAACCCAGAGAATGAACCCGTTGAGTACTGTATGAAGGTGCATGTATTTGGCAACAGCCCATCTCCAGCAGTAGCCATTTACTGTCTTCGGCATGCAGCTCAAGCAGGAGAAAAAGAGTTCGGACAAGATGCCAGACAGTTCGTGGAGCAAGACTTCTATATGGATGATGGATTGAAATCCTTACCCACGCCGTAAATGGCCATCAGCTTGCTAAAACATACACAGGACATGCTGGCTGATTCCAATTTGAAGTTATATAAATTGGCTTCAAACAGTAAGGAAGTCATGAGAGCGTTTCCATCTGAGGATTATGCCAACGCATTAAAGGAACTGGATATAGGCGTCAATTCACTTCCTATGCAGCGCAGTCTTGGCCTACTTTGGAATTTAGATACGGACTGTTTCAACTTCCAAGTTCAAAATGATGAGAAACCTTGTACTAAACGTGGACTGCTATCGGTGATAAACAGTTTGTACGATCCGTTAGGATTCGTAGCTCCTGTTACAGTTCAGGGCAAAGTATTATTGAGGGAATTGACCGCAAATCTTATTGACTGGGATTCACCCTTGCCTGTGAGCAATCAAGAATCATGGGAATCATGGGAATCATGGAAAAACTCTCTGCAAGATTTGCAACATGTGCAGGTGCCAAGAAGTTATGGATCAACATCACTGTCAGATGCCAAATTCACAGAGCTCTCTGTGTTTTCTGATGCGTCAGAGAAAATTATTGCAGCAGTCGCTTACCTAAAAACAGTCGACTCAGATGGTAACTATCATACAGGGTTCATCACAGGCAAGGCGAGGTTAGCTCCACGACCAGAGCTCACTATACCGCGACTGGAATTATGTGCGGCAGTGTTGGCTGTGAACATAATGGAAACCATTACTGAGGAGATTGCTGTTAAGTTTGACGAGATAAACTTCTACACAGATAGTCGAGTTGTTATTGGCTATATCTACAATGAGGAACGCAGATTTCATGTCTATGTGAGCAACCGAATACAGAGAATTCAGAGAAGCACTACTCCAGAACAGTGGCATTATATTAGTTCAGAGCATAACCCTGCAGATATTGCAACACGGCCCATAGCACCAATGAAATTGCAAAACACAATCTGGTTCAGTGGACCTGCATTTTTGCATCGACCAAAGACAAAGACTGTCGCTAAAGATCCCTATGCACTTGTCGATCCTGATCAAGACGTAGAAATTCGTACACATGTAACAGTGTTGAACATCACTGTCTCAAAACGCTTTGAACGTTTTTCTGATTGGAGTCGTTTGATCAGAGCTATAGGCAAGTTGATTCACATTGCACACTCTTATAAGCAGGACTCAAACAACAGCACTCCAACATGCAAGGGTTGGCATTGTTGTGAACTGCCCCTGAGTACTGACACAATACAGCAGAGCAAAGAAGTTGTTGTGAAAGCCATACAACGGGAAATGTATGCAGAAGACTTGCAGTGTCTGAAACAGAACAAATCGCTTCCAAAAACTAGTGCGCTTCAGAAACTAGACCCTTTTGTGGATGAAAGTGGACTCTTAAGGATCGGTGGTCGTCTGCTCAAAGCAGATTTAAGCTCTGAAGAAAAGAGGCCCCTCATCATACCTGGTAAGAGCCATGTAGCTTTACTCCTGATTGGAATTTTGAGAAGCCTGATCTATACAAACAACAGTGGCGTATGGTGCAAAGCCTTGCAAGTACGTTTTGGGACAGATGGCGTAAACAGTACCTTGCTACACTACAGTACTGGCGAAAGTGGCAACATCAACAACCCAACGTCTTCAAAGGAGGTATAGTCCTGCTCAAAGACTCTCAGTCCAAACGGAACGACTGGCCCTTGGGTATCATAACGGAAACTTACCCCGGTCAGGATGGAGTCAGGAAAGTACAAGTGAAGATCATTGGGAAGGATGGACCCAAAGTGTTTCTCAGACCAATAAATGAGATCATACTACTTCTCCATGAAGATCCTAAACAGGATGTTAAGAGTTAAAGAAAAAGGAAAAATAATAGTTTGGTAATTTTAGAATACCAGATGGCGAGTGTGCTGTTCTATTGAGTTAATCACATTTAACCTTGTATAAAGTAGCAGTTTAGTGACACCTTCTGGACAAAGATTGGTTCTACACTTAGCGTTAGTGTCCCTGTTTGATGACATCAAAAATGTGAGTCTAGCAGTAATACCAAAGAGCACATTGTCATGGCTGATATCGATCCCTGATTTAAGTTGATTTGAAGGCACATTCAGTATGTAGACATTGTATAATTATTATTTTACTTATGTTTACGTATACAAATGCTATATCCATGTTATTTACATGTTGGATTTATGACTTATTCTTTATTTGATCGATTGTATTGTAACGCTTGGATTATTATTATTAAATCTTTTGTTACAAAAATACGGATTCGGGAATCTAGGTAAGAGCTGGTAAACACCACTTCCGGTATTGCGCAACCGCGGTGGGTCAATAATAGACGCAACACAAGAGCAAGTAGTGAAATAAACCAAAGTGTATTATACAAAAACAAACCAATAACCAAACAAACACGGTGCACCGAAACCAATATATATACAAATATAATACAGATATAAACAAAGTGTGTGGTGTATGCAGGGGTGTGTGTGTGTATGAGTGGAAGTCCAGGCTGTAGTGTATTGCGGGTATGAAAATATGAGTTGGAGAGATTATTCTCGGCCTCACCAGGATAGATGTCAACACTGGGAACTCGAGTAACGGAATGAGAGGTGAAAAGTGAGTGTCCAACGAGATAAATCCAAACACTGATCATCCGTGTGGAAGCAACAAACTAACTCTCTCTCTAAACAAAACAGCGCGCTGGGGTAATCTCTCCATGCCGGCTACCTCGCCGGTTCCGGCTTTATGCCGGCACACGTGATCAGTTTGCATCCGGGTTCCCTCGCGTCGCGATCGCGCATGCGTGTGGGAGCTTGCCCGGTGACCAACACTGTCAAAGGGAAAAATATAAAACCATTCGGGCACATCTTAGGCTACCGGTGAGCAGCATTAGCGCTTCACTTATTTGCCTGTATATAAAAATGTCCCTTTATGTGGCCGCGCTACATAGACCCCCCCCCCCCCAAGCTTCCGGCGTCTGAGGAGAACGTCCGTAAAAGCGCTTTATGTTTACCACATTAAAAGTGTCGGTTTTTAGTGGATTGCCCCAAGACACTGTGTAATTAACTGGTCCTCGTTTACTTATAATTTCAGCTGGTCCTTCCCACTTAGGCGCTAGCTTGGCTGAAAATCTTTTTGCTGCGGAGGAGAGTGGGTGAGTTTTAATCCAAACTAGATCTCTTGATCTAAACAATTAATCTCCTGGTTGAAAGTGCGCATCTTTCCTCCGGGCATTGTAGTATCTGGCTTGTTTGGATTGTTGCTGTTTCACTCTTAGTTTCACCTTCTCCGTGATTCGTTGTTGCCTTTCAAGAAGTGAATAGGCTGTGTGATTGGGTGTTGGGGGATGATTTATGAGCCTTTCCAGAGGACCCTTAAGCTGTCGACCAAGTGTGAGTTCTGCAGGCGTTTTCCCAGTGGTTTCCTGTTGGGCTGTGTTGATGGCGAATCTCAGTTCCGGTAACCATTGGTCCCAGTTTTGGTGGTGGTCCCCGACATATGAAGCGATCATCACCTTTAAAGTTCTGTTTATTCGCTCAGTCAGGTTGGTTTGTGGGTGGTAGCTCGTAGTTAGCTTTTGGACGCTCCCCCAGGTTTGGCAGAGGAGTGCCAGCAGCTGAGACGTAAACTGGTGTCCTCGATCACCACCCCGCTCGGCCCCCCCGGAAAGATATGCAGGTGATCCGGAGGGGTGCAAGCGGTTCATCATGGCCTGTGAGCTGTACCTGACGGACTACCCCGACATGACGGATCAACAAAGAATTCGTTTTATCATCCAACAGCTCACCGGACCAGCCATGGATTGGGTGGCGGCCGTCTGGAGCGCGGGTGGGGAGCTCACTCACCGCTACAACAGCTTCCTCGAGGCAATGACGGCCGTGTTCGACCATCCCGATCAGGGGCGCTCGGGAGAACAAAAACTGATGAGGCTGCGACAGGGAAACCTCCCCGTCGCCGACTACGCCATAAAGTTCTGTGTAATGTCTGCGGAGAGTGGCTGGTTCTAGAAGAGTCTCCTCGCCAGGTTCAGCGACAGACTTCAACCAGAGGTCCAGCTCGAGCTCGCGTGCCGGGATACCGGCCTCTCCCTGAATGAAACTATCAACCTGGCGATTAAACTGGACCAGCACCTGTGCAGCCAACGATCCCGGCCGGGGACCAGACCGGCCCAGGCACGGAACTACGACCAGCCTCTCAGACCCCCTCCCATAGCGCCTGAAACGAACCGGCCGGAGCCCATGGAAGTGAGTACGTCCAGTCTCTCCCCCACCGAGAGGAGAAGACGTTTAGCATCAGGGTTATGTCTGTACTGTGGGGGGAATGACCACCGCATCAAGGACTGCCCATTACGAAAAGTAACGCTGCACACACCACCTCGCACCCATCACCCTTTTTGTTTAAGAGGACAGTTGAAGATGAATGATTGTTTGTGATTATATGATTATAATTTTAATTAATTTTTTGAGTGTAAAGGGTCTATGCGAGAAGGCGTGAACTATCATTACTAATGCAGTGATTCACACCTGAGAAGATAGATTCCGGGGCGGCTGGAAACTTCATTTCTTCTACCCTAATTTCCTCGCTGCAAGTTCCCGTGTCGAAGCTACTATATCCGATATCTATAAAGGCTCTAGATGATCGAGATTTGGAACATTCGCCTGTTAAATTAATTACTGCGCCTCTCCGGTTAACATTCCCCGGTCACACGGAGGAGCTAAAATTCTATCTGCTACCTCGGTCGGATCATTCTGTCGTGCTAGGTCTCCCATGGCTTAGCGCCCACAATCCCAATTTCGATTGGACTAATTCCCGCGTCATTTCATGGTCCGCTCGATGCTCAAAAATCTGTACACCGCCCACATTGACGGTCCAAACCACAACCATTGAAAGCCCGACTGACCAAGTAACCATCAACATACCATCAGAGTACATGCATTTTAAAGATGTGTTTAGTGTTAGGGCAGCTGCACGACTTCTCCCTCACCGTCCGTGGGACTGCGCGATTGAGCTGTTGCCAGGGAAAGTACCTCCTTGCTCACGGGTTTACCCATTGTCAATGGCAGAAACCAGGACAATGGAGGAATATGTGAGTGAGGCACACCAGCAGGGGCTCATCAGCAGGTCCACGTCCCCCGCTTCGGCAGGTTTTGGGGATAATCAGCTTGCCCCACGTCAAAACAGGGCAGGAGGTGAGGGGGCCTCATGAGAGGCTCCGGATCGTCGGCGGGCCTCATGGGAGGCTCCGGATCATCGGCGGGCCTTAGTGGAGGCTCCAGTTTGTCGGCGGGCCTCAGTGTAGGCTCCAGTTTTCGCTGGCGGGCCTCAGTGGAGGCTCCAGTTTTCGCCAGTGGGTATCAGTGGAGGCTCCAGTTTTCGCCAGTGGGCCTCAGTGGAGGCTTCAGTTTTCGCCAGCGGGCCTCAGTGGAGGCTCCATGTCCCCAGAGCCCAGCCAGGACCTCGCCAGGGAAAACCCTCATGACGCTCTCTAACTTCGTTCGCAGCCGCCATGGCTGCGGTGACGGCGAACCTCCACCTCCGGACTTCGAGAGCATGCTTCCATCGCCACCCGGTGTCAAAGGAGACCACAGTACTGCAGCAGCCGCCCGGCGTGAGGACAACACAGTGCTGCATCGGCCGCCCGACTTGGAGGACGACACAGTACTGCCGGAATCGCTCCTCCGGCAAGAGCGACACAGCGCTGCCTCCAACGCCCGGCCTACACCATTGATCCAGCACTGCCTCCGCCGCCCGGCCTACGGCAATGACCCAGTGCTGCCTCCGCCACCCGACGACATCGTGACTCCACCGCCGCTCAGCCCTGAGGACGAGCCATTGCTGCCCCCGCCACCCAGCTTCGGGTGCAGAGTGCTGCTGCATCCGGGGCCTGGCTTAGGCGGCAATCTAAGCTCGCCCACCCGCCCACCCATCTCGGGTAGCCTGCTCATCGGCGTCGCAGTCAGGTGGAATGACCCGGAACATAAGGAAGGGTACCCAGGACCTCTGTTGGCGCTCCGGAGGCAACGTTTTTAAGGGGGGGGGGGGGGGTACTGTGAGGGTTGCCCACTAGAGGGCAGTGTTAAGTGTTGTAGTTTTTGGTTGTAGACCCAGTTTCCCAGAAGGCACCTCGGTCAGCTGGCCCGGATGCCCAGCTGAACCGAGGAAGCTCATTAGCATTAGTATAAATACCTGTTTGTTCTGGGAAACTGGGTCGAGCATTAATTTAATTTCAGTTCTGTTAAGTGGGTTTTGTTTGGTTTAATTATCGTTGGCCTTTTGGTTTCTGGAGCTCTTTAAGTTAAGTTTGTTTATATTAAGATGTCTTTGTCTTTGTGTCTCCTAGCAGGATTAGCCTCTAGGAGAATTAGCCTTTTGTGTTTACCCTCATGTGTAAGTAACCCCCATTGCATGTTTAGTTATTAGTCTGTATAAATACTAATGAGGGCACTACTAACATGTTTAGATCTTAGTCTGTCTAGTCTTCGAGTCTGTCTAGTCTAATCGTCTGATTAGCTCTTAGTCTGTGTACTAACCCACCTAGCAACTAACCTTTAGAGTTCTTAGTCTGTTCTATACCTATTCTGCTGTGTACCTTGTCTGTTCATCCCTTGGGTCTCAGGCTACTAGCCTGTTTGGCCTTTAGTCTGATTAGCTACTAGCTAGCTTAGCAGCTAATGTGCAGAACAGCTAGTAGGCCTAGCCAAGCCTTTCTTGTGTGTGTCTAGCCCCTTGCATGTATAGTCCCTTGTGTTTAGTCTGCTAGTCTGTTTAGTGTGTCCCGTCTCGTCTGGTTTGTATCCCCTGTATGTATTGTATTAGTGTGTGTCATCCCTAGTCTATGTAAGAGTTATGAGTTCTCTTTTATAGTATGCTCCAAGTCAAGCCAACTTCCTTTGTTCTTTGTTTGTTTGTTTTATGATTATTAAAGACTCTTTTTGTTACACCTCATCCCCCTCTGCGCCTATGCCTCACCTCCTTGCCCACAGTCCAACATCTAGCAGAACGTGACAGAGCTTCAGTGTACCCGTGTTTTAAAGAATTTGATTGGGACGCTTATGAATCCATGCGCATTTCACATGCCCTTAGGCCCATGGCTCCATCTTGCGAGCTCTGAATTTATCCTGACGCCTACTCACGCAGTTCTCTTCCGAGCCTCCTCGAACTGATGGAGCTTGATTCGGCATCTGACACAGATCACCGAGGAGCATTTATATTGTCATTATACTTTTTTTTGTTTGTTTCAGGGGCCCTGGGGTCCAAGACTGTCTCCTGGAGCCCTCGCAGTACATCGTGGTTCTACTTATTTGACTACTCTTTTTTGACTCTAATACCGAAATTCACACTGTGGTAAAATTCTAATGTCGGGGCCCCGGAGGCCCCCACTCATTCAAGATCATCATCTCAGTATAGCACTGTTAATCAAACCGACTTCTCATTTCAAGAGCCTTCAGTGTAAAAATATCTTGGATTTTCCCAAAAAATGGAATCAAGACTCCAAACAAGGAGGTTCCCCGAGGCAGTGGCATCTAGAATCCTGATTCCTACACCCGTAGCATCTTCCCGAAGCTGGTTCTCTTTTGGAAACCAACTTAGCTCACTTCTGCATCTGCCACTGACCACAATAAACCTATTATATTGCCATTGCAAATCTTTTTTGTTTCTTGAACCCCGGGAGCCATGTCTGTCTCCCAGGGCCATCACAACCTTTGTGGTTAAGAATGAAATAAAGCGGCTCACATTGCAGTGCATTTTGCATAGTGTGGCAAATTTATAGAGTATATAGTTGTGTTTGTTGTATTTCTGTGGGAGTATGTCTGCATTTTTATAAATAAATCTCACATATTGGTGTATGTGTTCATCTGCCTTTTGATTAAAACTCTGCAAAGTGAAAGTGCATGCAGCTGGTTCACACAAACATTTTACAATAAAGTATTATTCACTAGTACCACATTTTAGCCATTCATAGACACTATGCATTGTGCCATGTTTTTGTTTGTGATCTGAGTATTTTATAAGTGAAATAAAGCAGCTCATTTTGGCACACACTTTCACTTGGCACCTTTCATCTCCCGATATGATCCGATATGAGCAGCTTTGTTTCAGTCATAATATATTCATACCACAAAGTGGGGCAACTATGGCAAAGCAGGCAAAATGTAAAATCAGTACCCAGAAACACAACATGGCACAAATATATACTCGCTGAATAAATGCTGTCTTTTATAAAGGTAAAGCGCACAGCAATGTGAGCAGCTTTATTTCAGTCATAAGTTCACAGCCACATTCCAGCCATTTGTGGTCAAATAATTATTCAATGCTGGACACAAACAGCAAAAAGCATGATGATTACTATTATTTTAAAAACCTGAAGCACTTCGTGTGGATTCATGCAACGAGTCATTTTCTCAGGGGAAGATTCTTACATGCATATAAGAAAATTTACATTAAAAAAATCTTTTAAGTCCTTCCTGTTCTGTTGGACATGGACATGTATCAGCATATCACTCCCCCAAACAACACAGCAATTAGCATTTACTTACATCTGAATCGAGTCATTTACATAGATCTTTACATCAGGCTATAAAGGCATTAAACACAACCTCACCAATGTTTGACAAATTTAACACACAATTACACAGTCACTTTATCGTATATCATTTGCACACAGATTACAACATAAGTGTGTAGAATTTATATTATATTGTATATATTTTATATCATAGTCTTCTTAGTCTTATTTTTATTTGTACATACTTCTACTTCTCTATCGACCCTTCAGGGTTAATATACTATAACATATTTTTGCACTGGAGCTTTTTTTTTGGGGGGGGGGGTGAATAGGAATTGCATTTTAATGAATGCTCCATTTTGGGTTTTTTTCTCAAAAGAAACCTTGCTTTTGTGTGTGGTATTTGAGTGTAGAGGTGTGAACAGTTGAGACAATAGGAGTCCTGGTGAAACCTGGGGTAACCTGAGCCAGGTGTCAATAGGTCTTTCATATTCATGAAAAGTCATAGATTATTCAGTGAAACAGAGATTCTGCTGAAAAAAAAGTTAGTATCAGACACTTTACCCCTAAAAAATTTCTTTGAATGTTATAAATTAGTTTTTTTTGCTATGAACACACCCAAGGCTTTCATGGACACAGTTCTGTATTCAAAGAAACCTGCCAGGTTTGTTTATTCTCCTTTTTCTCTGTTTTTCTGTAAGAGTTTGGTTAAAATTATATTTTTGTGTATTTTGACATACGTTTAAAAATTGCACATGAATCTAACATTCACATCAGCCACATTATGAAAGTCCAGTTTGTGCTCTACAGTACATAAATAAGGGAAATGTATGAGCCACTATATTGGTAAAGATTTGAAATTTACACAAATTTAAGAGCACTGAATCACTGCAGGTATTCAGAAAGGCCTCAGACTCCTAAGGGTTTTAACTTACCATAAAATACTGCTAGCTTTAAGTGGCGTGGCCCTCGCTTCAGAAGGAAAGAATCCAGAAAGTTTGTCATGCTTTTCTCAATTGCAAGAATGCAAAGAACAGACTTGACTTGGCACCAGGTGTATTGCAAATAGAATGCAGAGTACAGGATGTGTCACACAGCCACAATATATTATACCATAACCATATTATACCAAAGACTACAAGTTAGAAATACCCAAAATGAAATAAATCTGCTGTTTAAACCAATACACAGACATCACAGCCAGCAGTAGTTTTCAAAAGTTCTTGCCGAGATGAGGCTGCGTTGGGTGAGTACACGAGCACAGAGGGCCTGGGTATCAAATCGCAGAAAACACTGGGGGCGATTTTTTAAATAAATGCTATCCTTAATATCCGATGGAGATTTTGAGCTGTATACACACGCATTCT
Organism: Channallabes apus; assembly: GCA_030522415.1. Taxonomy (NCBI): domain Eukaryota; kingdom Metazoa; phylum Chordata; class Actinopteri; order Siluriformes; family Clariidae; genus Channallabes; species Channallabes apus. The sequence goes on from CM060112.1 coordinate 102,507, forward strand.
CACCTAAACAACTCTTAAAACTACAGTTTGTGACACAATAACAGTAATATTTCAAACTTTTTGCAGGCTGCCATTTGAGAAACCAGAGAATAAAGAATAAGCCAGTTGTTGGGTCAAAATAACCCAACCAGGTGTCAATTTGTAAATGATCCACTACATCTCATTTGACCCAGCATATGCAACCCAACAGTGTATTTAAAGTACCTGAAATAACCCAGACCTTAAATAGCAATAAATAACAGATACAGAGATACGCTATATAACAGTTTATACTTTGTGTTTAAAGTACCCGAAATAACCCAGAATTCCGACCCAGCAAAACAATCCAGTATTTATTTATTTTTGCATGAGTTTTAGCATGGGTTTTGCAGTGGCAGATCTTTCAGATAGGTCTCAGCCCTCTCCTAGTCATTCCACACCTCCAGATGTAAATGTTCACTATCTTGAATAGTCAAATAAACATTTAGATTAATATAAGGCTACATGTGCACAATATAAGGCATTTTCTGTTGGCACACTTATTCATTCAGGTTAATATAAGTTTGTTTCTTTAATGAAGTAGTTTTTACATAAATGGTGCTCAGTGTTATATCACACTAATTGTAGATTTCTCTTGCTTACACTTTTTTACATCAGAAAAATCTGCAGGTTTAATAGGATGTTTAAACCCTTAATATCAACTATATCTCAATGCATATTCCTTTGTTTTTAGTCACTTGTATTACACATGCATCTGGTACTGGCAATAAAATGTTTAGATGTTATACTAGTTGTACAGTACTTTGCTCAAATCTTTGTGTTAAAGACATTCATAAAGTCCAAGTGCAGGGAAGCCCTAAACTAACTACAGCATTTATTAGTTATTTAACTGCAGAGTCCGTCGTAACGTTACATAAATATTACTGAGCATTAACAACACACTTAGTATTAATTGTACAGTCTGAACACTCTGTTATTCCTGAGTTTGTTTGTTTTTTTTCTCCGAAAAGCACCAGATTTCCGGTTACTGCACGCTGTGTACTGTGTGCTGCTCACGCCTCCTCGTGCATTCCGTCCGGGTTGCAATTGGTTGAGAGCTACCACGGCGTACGCTCTGATTGGATGTAGCCGGACCAACATTCGCCGCCCACGTGCCCGGCATGTGAACATTATGTTTTTCTCACTTAAACTCGCGCTCATCTAACAGCGGATTTACGGTAGACTCAAACCGACACACACACACACACACACACACACACATATATATATATGTGTGTGTGTGTGTGTGTGTGCGCGCGCGCGCGTTCTACTTATTAAACACTTTGACTTTAATTATAAAATGACGTTTTTCTGTCAAATGATGATAATGTGAACATCTTACTGAGTTTCAGTTCCTTAATCACAGCTCATACAGCTACATCTAAAACAATAACATACAAACAACAATGAGAAGAATAATCAACAGTACATGTAATAATCAGTCATCATACCTACATAATTAGTAGATATAATATCTGTGGACTTAATAGTAAAGTGCTAAAGACTTTAAACATTAATAATAATAATAATCCCCTGCGAGACCAGGAGGTGGCGGTATTGCAACGCCCGGCTGTAAATAACAACATTCCATGTGTTTATTCGAGCTGTGTAGATTTCTATTCCTTAATCTTTCGATATTCTGGTTGAATAAGTTGAGGTTAAAGTTTATGTGCAGGTTTAAGCCGCAGTGTAACAATGAGCATTTTACATGTGAATTACTCAGAATTAATTTGATTACATTTACAGTTTATATTCTCTATAGTAGTACACTCTGGTTTTATCAATCTTTTGTGCATGTATGTACAGTATGTCTGTATGGGTGTGTGTGTAAATAAAAATAAATTAGGATATCATCAAAAAGTTTATTTATTTCAGTAATTCAATTCAAAAAGTAAATCTCATTATATAGATTCATTACATGCAGCATGATGTATTTCAAGTGTTTATTTCTTTAAATGTTTATGATTATGACTTTCAGCTAAAGGGGCAGTGGTGGCTCAGAGGGCTAAGGCACTGAGCTACCGACCAGAAGATTGGCAGTTCGATCACCAGCTCCACCAAGTTGCCACTGTTGGGCCCTTGAGCAAGGCCCTTAACCCTATCTGCTCCAGGGGCGCTGTATCATATCGTTACGCTGGGATATGCGAAGAAGGAATTTCACTGTGCTGTAATGTATATGTGACAAATAAAGGCTTAACTAACTTAAAGAAAACCCAAAATCTTGTTTCTCTGAAAAAAAAAAAAAACAATTTAAAATATTTTTTAAAAAGCATATTTTTAACACAGAAATGTTGGATGCACCAGTATTACTCTACCCTGTGCGTCACTGACTCAGTAGAACTTTAATTCTGTGAAAATTCTTTAATTCATGATAATCTAATGGGTCAGTAGTGTTAGTACATTGCATTAATCCAGCATTCTTAAAAAAGCTAATATTAGTAGTAGAAGTATTATTTTGTTTTATTCTGTTCTATTATCATTATTATACTTTATTTAAAATTCTTACTAATATTTGTAAATATTTATATCTGTATTAATTTGATCTATATTTGTCTGTTCCCCTTTTATAATGTTTTGGCAGCACTGTATGGATACACAGAGAGAGAGTGTGTGAATGTGTGTGAGAGTTTTTCAATGCGCGGTTTTTCCCGGTATTACGGTCTCGAGTCTCGCGCTGTCCCTCAGCTGATGTGACATAAAGCCCGGACCAGTGCTCGCGCTTAGACCCAGAGAGGCGCGTTCGCTGCACAGCCATGACTTCTGCTCAGGACGTAGTGCTCGCGCCGGTCGCTCTGCCCCGGGAGCTCGCGCAGAACCCTCTGCATAAGACTTGGATGCCGCGGAGGAGCGGAGTATCGGGAGCGCGCATTTCTCACAGGAGAGGTGAGTGTACATCACTGATAATCACCAGCTCTCTCATCTCATAGACATCATTTTATAGACACGTGTCCATATACAGTGTGTGTGTGTGACGTTCACCTGAAGCGTAAACAGGCGCGCGATTACAGGAGGCCCGGCAGCGTGTGATGTAATCTGCTTCAAAACGCCGCTTCAGCTCTCGCGTGCATGCCACCTACGTAACGCATGCGCAAAAAGTCGGTAGATTACGTCACACACTGCTTGTCACACACTACTAAGTGCCGATCAGCGAGTTTTTTTTTATAATGATGATCAGTGGGGGCTGCGCTGGTCAGTGATTGGTCAGTGGGACCTGTGCTGGTCAGTGATTGGTCGTTACAGACCAGTGGAGGTGTGAGATGGATTATTTAAATTAATATCCCACAGCAGACTGGAAAGTCAGATACAGAGAGGTGTGAAAGAAACTAATCTAGTTTCTAGATCTGGAACACTGTGTTAAACACATTACTGTACAGATGAAGTTTGAGATTCTGTTCTGTGTGAACCAGGGGAAGTGATTCGTGTTTTTTACTTTTGGGCTCAGAAATCCCTCCACTCTCCTCAGTCCAACCTCCTCGTATATTCTTGTGCCGTGTGTGTGTGTGTGTGTGTGTGTGTGTGTTTGTTTGAGTAATCAAGTGTGTGTATGATTTAGATGTTATCCGTGGTTTAGTTTAAAAACAAACGCAAAGACCAGGGTGATTAAAACTGTTTGCATTTATTTTACACCTGTTCTAACCATAAATTTCTCCATTTCCCCGCCCTCTGTCCCCCAGTATGCATGACTAACTGTCCCACCCTCATAGTGACTGTGGGGTTGCCAGCTAGAGGAAAAACCTACATCTCTAAAAAACTCACTCGATACCTCAACTGGATCGGTGTTCCGACTAAAGGTACTTACAGCTCTTCTAAATTCAGCAGAGTTCACAAGGGCCATCTCTGACTGTTGACATACAAACGATAACATTTATCACCTGCCCTTCCACTTAAAATGCGAAAACAGCAGCAAAACTTTGGTAGTAATTGATGTATTAATATTTTTAGTGTGTGTGTGTGTATATAGAGTTTAACGTTGGACAGTACCGGAGAGAGTGTATGAAAGTCTACAGGAACTTTGAGTTTTTTCGTCCTGACAATGAAGAGGGACTGAAGATCAGGAAGTAAGATGACATCACTTATCTGTGTTTGTGTGTGTGGTGTTCAATAATTAGTTGTTTGGGACTCCGAGTGGTGCAGTGGTAAAGCGCTCGCCCTATCATCCGGAGATCGCTGGTTCGATTCCCCGTGTGATGCTGTAACCTCTCACAGCCGGAGGCATAGAGAGAGCTTATTGGCCGAGCTCTCTCAGAGGGGAGGGATGAGAGGTACTTAGTGCTTCCACATTAATCAGGGGCGTCTGTGAGCTCGCGCACGTGGAAGGAGCGGATAGCGCTGTCCTCCTAGTGCGTTACTCCGCCCCCAACGGTGCGTGAGTGAGCAGTTCTAAAAGATGCGGTCGGCTGGCGTCACATGGTTCGGAGGAAACACGTGATAGTCTTCGGCCCTCCCGGCTGAGTGGTAGTGGTAGCCGTAATGTGGAGCCCCCTAGTGACGGGGAGGAACTGGACAAGACTAAATTAGGGAGAAAATCGAGGGGAAATTCAATGAATAAATAAATTTAATAAATAAATATAAAATAATGTAATAAATAATCATTTGTTGTATGTTTGGTAACTTCCGGTAACTGTGTGTGTGTTACAGACAGTGTGCTCTGGCGGCGCTGAACGATGTGAGACAGTTCCTCGGTGTGGACGGAGGACACGTAGCTGTGAGTGTAAATGTACAGATTTTGTATTTTTACGGAACGGGAAGTGTGAAGCTGATGAGCTGAATAGCTTTGATGTGTTTATTACTTGTTACCTGGCAGGTGTTTGATGCCACGAATACCACGAGAGAGAGGAGGAAAATGATCTTGAGATTCGCTGAACAAAATGGCTACAAGGTGAAACAACTGAACCCTGATTACAGAACACCACAGTGAGGTGTTTACACTCGTCTTGAATTTAAATACACCGTTATTTCATATACTGTGTGTGTGTGTGTTACAGGTGTTTTTCGTTGAGTCGGTGTGTGATGATCCAGCAGTTATTGCTCAGAATATTGTGGTAAGAATGTGTGAGAAAGAAAGAGACGTCTTTACTCGTTATTAAGTAAAAAATAAAAATAATCAAAATGAATTGATTGTGGCGGCGCGGTGGTGTAGTGGTTAGCACTGTCGCCTTGCACCTCCAGGGTCCGGGTTCGATTCCCGGCCAGGCTCGATTCCCGTCTCAGTGTGCATGGAGTTTGCATGTTCTCCCCGTGCTTGGTGGGTTTCCTCCGGGTACTCCGGTTTCCTCCCACAGTCCAAAGATATGCAGATTAGGCTAATTGGCGTTCCCAAACTGACCAGAGTGTGTGTGTGCGCTCTGTGATGGATTGGCACGCTGTCCAGGGTGTACCCTGCCTCGTGCCCTGAGTCTCCTGGGATAGGCTCCAGGTCCCCGCGACCCTAAATACAGGATAAAGCGGTATAGAATATGAATGAATGAATGAATTGAGTGTGTGTGTGTGTGTGTGTGTGTGAGCAGCAGGTGAAGTTGAACAGTCCTGATTATATTGACTGCAACACTGAGGAGGCGGTGCAGGACTTTATGAAGAGGATTAAATGCTATGAAAACCTGTACGAGCCGCTGGACGAGACATTGGACCGGTAGAACATCCTCACCTTCATCTTATTAATAACTTTATAACTTAAGCAATTTCACATCTTCACTTTCATCTTTTCTAGAGTATTGTTTAAATTTGTTTAAATTTATCTCAGCTAGTCAGCTAATTAGGTTCTTAGTTAGTTAGTTATTGTTAATTTATGTTGTTTGTAGCTCCTCGGTCCTGGAGGAACGTTGTTTCGTTTCATCGTGTACTGAACTGTATACAGTTGAAATGACAACAAAAGCCAACTTGATTACTTGACTGATCACTTTAAGCTACACTTTAGGTGATGGTGAAGGTCTTTTTTTTTTTTTTTTTTTTTGCATTGCTGAGGTGTGTGTGTGTGTGTGTGTGTGTGTGTGTGTGTGTGTGTGTGTGTGTGTCACAGAGACCTGTCCTACATTAAGGTGATGGATGTGGGGATGCGGTATTCAGTAAACCGTGTGATGGACCACATTCAGAGCCGCATCGTGTATTACCTGATGAATATTCACATCACTCCTCGCTCCATCTACCTCTGTCGCCACGGCGAGAGCGAGCTCAACCTCTGGGGGCGTATCGGGGGCGATTCAGGCCTGTCCACCCGTGGCAAGCAGGTGTTCATTATTATTATTGTTATTATATATTACCGGGTCGTACCGGTGGACGTTCTGGTCAGTGTTACTTTTTTGAGGAAGCGGGCAGTTTTCCCAGAATTCCCATTTTTCAGATTTTTAAGACTAGGGGATCGCGTCTTAGCGAGTTTTACACACACAAAATGATCAGTGATGGGTCGGTGAGAGAAATGTGGGTTACAGTTAATGTAAAAATACATTTTGTCACAGGGTGGATTTTAGTCATTTTTAGTCTCAGATTTAATTCACAGAAAGTGGAATCAGACAGAGGACTGATGTTAATCTGATTTTGTCTCATCAGACTTAATGATGTGGTTTCAACTGTAGTCATGGTAACCATCTCAGTTGCCTCTCAGGATGATGGGAAATAACCCAGACGTTCCATGAGTTCCGAGTTGCGATTTGTACAATGATTTTATTGTGTGTTGTATCCTTACATTACTCACCCACATCTCTTCTCCCCCCCCCCCCAGTTTGCAGGGTGCTTGGGGAAATTCATTCAGGAACAGGACATAAAGGATCTGAAAGTGTGGACGAGTCAAATGAAGAGAACCATCCAGACTGCAGAGGCACTCGGGGTTCCGTACGAACAGTGGAAGGCTCTCAATGAGATAGATGCAGTGAGTGTCCGCGTGTAAACACTGTTAGTTTCTAACTGCTTCACGCACTCTACTCTCACGGCTCTTGGTAAAGACACGCTGCAAGTGATGTAAAGTACAGCGGTGTAATTAAACTAAAATCAGTTTTTCATCATTATTCTGTAAGACGTCCTCTAGTGGACACACTCGCACATGAAGCTCAAGTATAAAGACTTACACAAACGCACACAGTCAGAGTAAAAGTATAAATCGGCTCTAACCACTGCTCTGTTCTGGTGTGTGTAGGGTGTGTGTGAGGAGATGACGTATGAGGAGATTCAGGAACATTATCCTCTGGAATTTGCACTGCGAGATCAGGACAAGTTTCGATATCGCTACCCTAAAGGAGAGGTACAATGTTTCCTCCACAGGGTCCTAAACACCTCCATCACAAACACAATCTAAAGAAATTAATGAAGTGCGTTTTTGTGTGTGTGTCCATCGGTAGTCATATGAGGATCTGGTGCAGCGTCTGGAGCCCGTGATTATGGAGCTGGAGAGGCAGGAGAACGTTCTGGTGATCTGTCATCAGGCCGTCATGCGCTGCCTCCTCGCCTACTTCCTGGACAAAAGTGCAGGTGGGAAAGAAAAATCTCTCTGAAAATTCATGTTCGTAAGATAATAAGATAATATTGTAGATGCCTGATTTCTCCAGGTGTAAACGTGACCTGCACGGTTCTTTGTGTTTTAGACGAGCTGCCGTATCTGAAATGCCCCTTACACACCGCATTGAAACTCACACCGGTGGCTTATGGTAAGAATATGAACACACACACTCGTATCAGAAAAATAATCAGGTAAGGGCTGCTTTCACACCAGTTTTTTTTCCCCCTCATTCAGTTCTTTATTTGTTTATAAATGTTAAAGACAATCTCTAACATCTAAACAGTAATTACACACTTACGAGCATAAAAATTCTGTAGCCTAAAGAGAACTCGGTGTGTGTGTGCATGCGTGTGCGATTAGGTGAGGCCTAATTCTCCTCTCTTTTTCTTACCTCAGGTTGTAAAGTGGAGTCCGTGTGTCTGAATGTGGAGGCAGTGAACACACACCGAGACAAACCTGAGGTACGCTGCAGAAACACACCACACTTTCGAGGGGGGGGGGGGGGGCGCATGTGTGTGTGTGTGTGTGTGTGAGCTCATGTTTAGCACTAGACTCCCTGAAGCTTAAGAACATTTTCATCCCAAAGCGAGGTCAGTAGCCCCCCTCCTGCTGCCCACACCCCGTCTACAGGGCAGTTAACTGGTATTGTGATTGAAATGTCTGCGTCTCACCGATACTCACTAGAACTCTGGCCAAAACTCAAACCTCAAAACCTGCTGGGGCAGTCTGAAGAATTTACATCAAACTGAGGATGAAGAGAAAACACTGACTGAGTAAATCTTAAATATGACCCAATATAAAAACAAAAACATATCACATTAAAGTGATTATCACGTTCAGTGTTGAAACCTATAAACACACACATGTGATCTGTCTCTAACATTCTCCATCCATTTATTATGAAGTGAACCATAGTTATACAAGTTAGTGTGAAAAGCAAAGTTGTGTATATGGAATAAAATCACTGTCAAAAATATTCGTGCGTAAAAAAAAAAAGATGTGTGTGTAATTCTGTCTTTTGTCTGAGTTGAATCCCAAAATCTACGGCCACGACAGCTTACAGATACGAGATTTTGTGTGTTTGTTACAATACAACTCTGAAATATACGACTCTGACCGTTTACAGATACAAATCTCGTTTTTACAACTCCTCTGTTTCACGGACGAATTGCGAAATTACGGCTACGAATGCTGTGCGTGAAAACACTGTCAAAAATAAGTCATCAAGGCCACATGCACAGGCTTTACTATCCGAGGGAAGATGAATCGATTCGGCGCATGCGCCCCGCCTCCGTTTTAAACCAGCAGTCGAGCGCTCTCTCATCGTCTTTAGTTCGCTAACATCGCTAAGTTTTTTTTCCACAGATTCGGACGTTTAAGAGAAGTAAAATTACAGAGATGTTTCAACTATAGTAGGTAAGATTTTAGGAGTTTAAAACGGAGGCGGGGCGCATGCGCCGAATCGATTCATCTTCCCTCGGATAGTAATGCCTGTGCATGTGGCCTTGATGGCGTATTTTTGACAGTGGTTTCACGCACAGCATTCGTAGCCGTAATTTCGCAATTCGTCCGTGAAACAGAGGAGTTGTAAAAACGAGATTTGTATCTGTAAACGGTCAGAGTCGTATATTTCAGAGTTGTACTGTAACAAACACACAAACTCTTGTATCTGTAAGCTGTCGTGGCCGTAGATTTTGGGATTCAACTCAGACAAAAGACAGAATTACACACAAATCTTTTTTTTATGCACGAATATTTTTGACAGTGATTTTATTCCATAGTGTACAGTTGGATTTACTCTGACACACTCAGGGAAAGGGTATTTAGTATGCAAGTGTACAATTGTGTTTTTATAACAGTTGAATGTGATTCTCACACACACGCCATGCACTCAAATTGGTTTTCCAGGGTGAAATTATCTTTTTTTTATTTTTTTCCCTTTAGTTTTTTTTGTGCCCTGTGGAAAGCCTGACTCTTCACATGCCCGTGATTACACAGCACAAAGTGTGATTAGTTCTCTTCAATACTATTGAGTAATGAGTCAGAATGCTAATCTATCAATACAGTACATGTACGCTGTATTTATTATTCTGAACCTAAATACAATGAAGTCTCGGATTGTGAGTAACGCGGTTTGCGAATGTTCCGCAAGACGAGCGAAGATTTTTTTATTAATTTTGGCTTGAAAGACGAACAAGTCTTGGTTTACGAGTACCGAGTATCATGTATCACACATGCTCTTCTTGTTTTGATGCCGAGCGTCACATGATCACAACTGAGCCAACGGTATAATCAACATCATGTGTCTGTATGTATGTGAGTACAGCACACGTGAAAAGCAAAAGAAAGTCTCATTAGAGAGGTTAAAGATCCATTTTCTCTCTTGTATCTGCCAGCACTTTCTTATTAGACACCATGCCCGTTCACAGACGCGCGCGCGCACACACACCTCCTCTCGCCTTCACGCATACACCCCTCTTCCCCACCTCCCCTCACTCGCTCTCTCTCACTCACATACATTCTCTCTAATGGAAACACTGCTCTGTTCGATTCTTTTCAAAGGTAATGTGCATATTAATTTTTTTTTTTTTTACTGTATATTTTGTTGTAATTATTTTTATGTATTTATTTTTTTTTTAGCTATGGAATGAATAATTTGAGTTTCCATAATTTCTTATTGGAAAATTCACTTTGGGTTGCCTTCCTCACTTTCACTATACACCACCATCTCTGCACAAGAGCAATGGAAGTCCACACTTCATTCAATTCAATTCAGTTTTATTTGTATAGCGCTTTTAACAATTGACATTGTCTCAAAACAGCTTTACACAATCAAAAGAATTATTTAAGTTTGTATGGAATGTGAATGTGTATGAATCAAAATGTTCAGATAGTCCCTGGTGAGCAAGCCCGAGGGCGACAGTGGCAAGGAAAAACTCCCTGAGACGGTAATAGGAAGAAACCTTGAGAGGAACCAGACTCGACAGGGAACCCATCCTCATCTGGGTGAAACAGATAGCAGGAAATGATCTGCATTTATACAGTGTTAAGTGTTAGGTTCAGCTATAATAGTTGATGTTAATTGATGTTATAATACTTGATGTAAAATGGAGTCCAGTAGTTATTCGAGACTCAGATAGACTTGTAGAAAGTTCCAGTCCTGAACTATCGAATTGTCAAGTCCTCAGAGAAACAGCTGACCACACCAGTCGAGGCCAGAACCATCTTCTAAATATAGAGAATCATCCCCAGACACCAGACGCATCCTAAAGAGACACACGGGGCATCCATGCGATGAGACCTCCAACCAGAAACGGGGCACCAGGATGGATCAGACAGGTCCGGAGGGCAGAGGGAGTCTGGATCACTGGCAGCTCAGGAACCACATGTGTAGCTCGACAGAGAGAAAGAGTGAAAGGGGGAGACAGGGGGAGAGAGGAAAGAGAAAGAGGGGGAGGAAGAGGAGGAGGAGAGATTGCAATTAGGTATGGTCACAGTCACAATGTATAATGTGAATGTATATTTAGTGTAGAGTGCAAGCAGGGACTCCGGCAGGACTAACTATGACAGCATAACTAAAAGGGAGGAGCCAGAAGGAAACACAAACATGAGGGGGAACTGAGATGTAAAGCAAACAATCACCTCACCGTCAACAAACCTGAGTGATCAAATGAGACTGAGGAAGACAGCATCTAAACATACCAGTTCACCATAATACTCTACGTCCATGAGTTCCCCAGATCTGCTCCTTTACCTTATGGCAAATCTATTTATAAAAATGCTTGGCTAAATAAATAGGTTTTGAGCCTAGACTTAAACACCGAGACTGTGTCTGAGTCCCGAACACTATTTGGAAGACTATTCCATAATTTTGGGGCTTTGTAAGAAAAAGCTCCGCCCCCAGCTGTAGTTTTCATAATACGCGGTACTGACAAGCAGCCTGCATCCTTTGACCGAAGTAGGCGTGGCGGATCATAAGACACTAGCAGTTCGCTCAGATACTGCGGCGCGAGACCATTTAATGCCTTATATGTCAAGAGTAGTATTTTAAAATCAATGCGAAATTTCACAGGGAGCCAATGTAGTGAAGATAGGATAGGGGTGATGTGCTCATATCTTCTGGTTCTAGTGAGGACTCTCGCTGCTGCATTTTGGACTAGCTGAAGCTTGTTTATGCACTTCATAGCATGCTGTGATCAGTCAGCCATCTTTGTTTAATTCAATTCAATTCAATTTTATTTATATAGCGCTTTTAACAATGGTCATTGTCTCAAAGCAGTTTCACAAAAATGAAAGAAATTTAACAAAAAAAAAAAAATAATAATAATAAGAAGAAGAAGAAGAAGAAGAATTATACAAAAGAAAATAATTGGAAGTGTGTATGTGTGAGAAAAGTGTGCAGATAATAATAATGAGACGAATGAATGATGAATGAAATTTCTCTGATGAGCAAGCCAAGGGTGGCGGCGACGGTGGTAAGGAAAAACTCCCTGAGATGGCATTAGGAAGAAACCTTGAGAGGAACCAGACTCAACAGGGAACCCATCCTCATTTGGGCGATAACAGATAGAAATGATATAACATCATGTGTGTTGTGCAGGTGAAAATTTAATATGACAGAAATTATTTAAATTGACATGAAGACCAGTTCAGCATAGGGACGAGTCAGTAGGTGCAGAGAGCAGATGAGATCTGGATCACTGGAAGCACAGGAGCAGCATGTGTAGCTCCAACCATCATAAAGCTGAATCTAGCTGGAGCTGGTCCTTCTCTGGATGCCTCAGGAACCTCGCAGGGTCGGCCTTTGTCTACTGAAGCTGGCAAAATCTCCCGATGCCTCGGGATGGGTAGAGTAATACAGAACAGATGGGGAGAATTAGCGTAGTTGCCATTCGGTATAGGTGTACTGGAGTATGAGATTATGGGATGAGTTATGTGTATGCCAGATTAAAGAGATGCGTCTTGAGTCTACTTTTGAACTGAGAAACCGTGTCTGCTCCCCGAACACTGTCTGGAAGGCTATTCCAAAGCTTTGGAGCTAAATATGAAAAGGCCCTACCCCCTTTTGTAGATTTTGAAATTCTGGGAACTACCAGAAGTCCGGAGCTTTGTGATCTTAAGGCGCGTGGTGGATTGTAGCGTATCAGAAGACTGGTTAGGTATGTGGGAGCTAAACCATTTAAGGCCTTGTATGTAAATAACACTATTTTGTCATTTATTCTAAACTGAACAGGTAGCCAGTGCAGGGATGATAATATTGGGGTTATATGATCATATTTTCTGGATCTAGTTTACCTTGGCGGCGCGGTGGTGTAGTGGTTAGCACTGTCGCCTTGCACCTCCAGGGTCCGGGTTCGATTCCCCGGCCAGGCTCGATTCCCGTCTTTGTGTGCATGGAGTTTGCATGTTCTCCCCGTGCTTGGTGGGTTTCCTCCGGGTACTCCGGTTTCTTCCCACAGTCCAAAGATATGCAGGTTAGGCTAATTGGTGTTCCCAAATTGCCCGTAGTGTGTGATTGGGTGTGTGTATGTGTGTGTGCCCTGCGATGGATTGGCACCCTGTCCAGGGTGTACCCCGTCTAGTGCCCGAAGTCTCCTGGGATAGGCTCCAGGTCCCCCGCGACCCTGAACACAGGATTAAGCGGTATAGAAGATGAATGAATAGTTTACCTTGCATATGCTGCCTCTCGTGGCCAATGCCTGTATTATCCTGTTTACTATTGTCTACTTAAAAGCTGTTTTGGCCCTATTTACAGGTCCTGAAAAGGTGGTGGAAAAGAACCCTCTATACCAACACCCCTGTTTACATAAATCTACATGGCAAAAAGTGTTGACTGCTCTGAAAAGAGAAGGAGCGCCTGGTAGGGATTTTAGTGTTAAAGAAGAGGTTCAGTGGATTATTTAAAACCAGTAACACTTGTCATTTGCCTCCAGACCTCTCATATGTTACTCTGGCTCTGAGATTTGGCTCTCTATGTTCATTCCGTACTTCTCCTTAGTGTCCTTAATCTTAATCATATGCTCCCTCTGCACTTACTTCAGATCCTCCTTATCCCCAGTCTTGAACTTCTTCTGATTAAAAGTGTCTTTAGTTTACTGGTGGTCCAGGGCTTTTTGTTAGTGAAGCAGCGATCGGTCCTTGATGGTGCCAGGGAGTCCTCACAAAAGCTGATATACCCAGAGATGCTGTCAATCAGTCCATCGTTGTCCTCACCATGCGTTTCAACCCTAACCCTGTGGCCTTAAGGCGGCCCCTCAGTATCTCAGAGGCTTCAGGAGACCACATTGTCCTCATAACAGATTGCTACTGGTTTATATATGGCCAGGAGAGTGATGAGGTTGGGGTCCCTGATGAGTTTCGTTCCTCTCAAAGTTTCTTCCATCCTTGCCATCTTGGACAAGAGTTTTTCCCCGACACTAAAAACTCCTGCACATCAGGGACATACATATTTTCTGACACATTTCATACAAATTCTCAGAATTTTCTATAGATTCTGTAAAGCTGCTTTGTTACAGTGACCATTTAACGCTATACAAATTAAATTGAGCGTGACACGATTGTGGTCCGATTTCCCAAGTACAGGCACCGCTGACGACTGCATTCATCTCTGACCCTGCAGTACAGGAGATCAGTACAGTATTATCTTGTGTTGAACTCAACAAAATGATAAAATGTAGGAAGAGTGGCAGAAAGGGAGATGTGTTAAAGTTAACAGATACTGGGGTGAAAGCACGTGTTGAAAATCGTGTTGAAATCGTGCAACAATTGTGTGAAAGGTGTCACAGGCCGCATCAGGAACAGCAGAGGGAAGAATGTAAACCACAAGCAGGATAGCAAAGTACGGTCGTGTGCTGAGGTCCACTAGCTCAGCGTCCAGAAGCCAGAAAGGGGGAGATGGCTCGGTGTGTTAAGGCTCTGAGTTGCTGATCGAAAGATTGGTGGTTCGAGCCCCAACTCTGCCAGGTTGCTTCTGTTGGGCCCTTGAGCAAGGCCTTTAAGCCCATCTGCTCCAGGGAGCCATATAATGACCGACCCTGCGCTCTGAACTCAGCCTACTAACAAGAAGCTAGAATATGTGAAGATAGACGATAAAAATGAAGAATTTCATTGTGTAGTAATGTATGTGTGAAGAAACAGGAAAACTCTCTGTTAAGGTACAGTACACTCAACTACACTCACATTCTCACATATTCCTGCTGCATCATCGCCAAAACCTAAAGCTCCTCCGTCTTATTCTCTGTGACGATTGATTAAAGGTACGGGTTATAGCTTTTGGCTCTTGCACCATCGTTTAGTGCCTGGCCTGATATGACCCCTCATTGGGGAGTAAAAAGGGGTGTCTACACCTCTGATAGTACAAAAACCAGAACGATGAAAAGTCACAGCCAGAAAATCTGTCTTTAAGATTCAAGATTCAAGATTCAAAGAACTTTATTAATCCCAAAGGGAAATTGCTTATGCTCGGTTACAGGTGCTCACAGTTGTTAACTAAGGAAGGTAATAAAAAAAAAAAAAAAAAACAGCTCTTGTTTAAGAACAGCTTGTGATAAAAACAACAAACATTGAACCTAAAACAAAAGTTGCACTAACCCGAGTACATGCGGAAAACTGTGGTGCGTGTGTGTGTGTGTGTGTGTGTGTGTACTGGTGAGAGTTGATTAAAGTGAGAGAAAAAAATCCACCACTGGGGTTTTCACACTGCTGTTGTTTCCTTTTTGTTCTTTAACAGAATGTGGCGGTGTCTCGCTTGTCTGAGGAGGCGCTGCTCACCGTCCCTGCACACCAGTGAACGGACACACACACACACACACACTCCTGGTTGCTCCTTAATAATCATCTATCATTACTCTCCTTAACACTGTGAAGATTTTGTACTTTTTGTCATTTTTTTGTTAACAATTAAACCGAGTGATGACTGGAATCCAGTCCTGTAGTTAACACTCTGTGTGTGTGTGTGTGTGTGTGTGTGTGTGTGTGTGTGTGTACAGTGAGATGTGTATACACATGCTGCATGTACACCTCAGTAAGCTTGTGCAGCTGAAACACATTTTCCTGAACTTTACACTTTTATAAGCATTAAATGCACTTTTTTGTCATTGAGGGGGAAAAAAATCATAAAAACTCTGCAGTGCCAAACACAAACCTGTATTTAAAGCCTTGTGTGAGTTTCTATACTGATTTAACTACATTTATAACCAAGTCTGTTTTTTTTTTTCAATGTGAACGTGAACAATTCGAGATTAGATCAGATGATACGTTTTTGATTACATGACCACAGTTTTCATAATCAGATGAGATTTGATTTAGTTTTAGACATAAAGTGATTTTCTCTGCATGATGAAGATAAGAATCATCTTGGGTTTATGATTTATCATCTATTGTTTATATTTGACAGTAACACACATTATGACAGTATGATATGACTAGTAATAAGTGTTTATAAGTGTGTGAGAGAGAGAGATTATTTTTTCACATTGATTTTGATGTTTTTGCACATTTGTTTCTGAGCCATCGACTTGTGGAGTTTAAAAAGTCTCATTTTACTGAAAGAGAAACGTGTGTGTGTGTGAGAGAGAGAGGGAAACATTCCATAGAGACACAAACTGTGAGGAGATCAATAAAGAGAGAGAAACCCTCACTGCAGTGTACAGGTTTATTCCTCAACTGTTTATATTTCCACAAAGACCGTATTCTTCATCAACCATAATCAACATTCTCTACATTACTGATGTCCTTTTCCATACGCATATTACAACTTGTCCAGGGAGAGAATAAACATGTTTACCTGGACTTCATTTTCTGTTTTTATCTCTTTCATTCATGAAAAAAATAAAAATTTCTTATTAAAATTTAACTCGTCGCAGCGTAAATTGAAGTGTAAGATCTGTGAATGATGTGATTTGAAGTTTTTTCCTCAAACAGTACCGATGCGTTTTACGGCATGGCATCGTGCACACAGGCAGCGTGTGTATAAATATGTATATAAAGGCACACTGATAAATAATTTCACTTACATTCTGTAACACAAGGTGACACAAAAAACAACAACAGTGCAAAACTCAGGCAGGATTAAGTACAGTGTCCTCGTGAAAGGTTCCTGTTACAATACAACACAAGATTAGACAAACTGGAAAATATCACACACACACACTCGTGTATCAGTTGTGTTCTGACAACTGATACGTCAAATTATACAACAAAAATCTGGTTTGATTAGAAAATTTCAGTTCTATAAATCAGGTTTTATTTTTCATTTATTAAGTCTGTGTATCAAAAGAATCCTAAACAGGGACAGGATTATATTTTTAAAAGATTCTGTGAAAATTCTTTAAACACTTAAGAAGGTTGTGACCTGTTTATCACACACACACCTTGACTACCACACACTCTCCAGTGCTCTTCTGTACCGAGACACAAACTTTAATCAGTGATTCAGTGATCGTTTCACATTTTAGCTCCAGAGAAGCTGAAAGTCTCAAACCCTTCATCATCATCATCATCAGCAGTGTGTGTGTGCAGTGGCTTGGGAAAGGAGGACGCAGTACAGTTTATAAACATGTCGTAATCGAGGTGCTGGTGTGGAGATGAACACAGTGCCCGTGCTCTCTACACACGCGGGTCAGTACCGCTGCACATGAACGCATAAATGGTTTCAAACTTTCCCCGTTTAAAAACCGAGAGCGTTTCATCTGCAATAAATCAGTTTATTCTCACACACTCCTTATTAAAACATTTACTCTATAAAACATCATCCCTTAATGTTGCATCAGGATTTATGACACACACACACACACACAAAACCCTGTCTCCGCCCCTCAGGCAGGTTGCTGTGGATTAATATTGAGGTGGGCGGGGTTTCCCAGGAGACCAATCCGCTGCTTATGCTTCCTCTGTTCCGTCATCTACATGCACAACACACACAATCAGGATAAAAACACACTCATACACTCATAACGCAACGTTAACACATTTATTAACTCAGTCAGTGCACAACACACACACACACACACACACATTTACATTGAAGCATTTGGCAGACGCTCTTATCCAGAGCGACTTACAAAAAGAAAGACACACACACCTGTTCTTTGAGCTCTGTGAGCTGATTGGTCAGGTTAGTGACGAGTCTCATGGTCGACTCGAGTTTATCCTGCAGGGAGCGAAGTTCATTCTGTTCTCCCTCTGAGTCACTGCTGACCAGCGACATCGCTCTCATCCGAGGGAACCAGTCCAGGTTGTGTTCCTGTCTCGGGAAGAACAAGGGAGACAAAGGAGTGAGAGACAAAAAAGGGGAAAAGAACAACACAATATTCAGGGGCTTTTCACACTTGGTTCCTCTTCAGCTCTGGTAATGAACTCCCAGTGATTAGTCAGCATTTCTCAGTTATACTGTTCATCCATTTCATTGGCAATTACATCACTTGGCAGACGACCTTATCGACCTCTCACCTTGATCATCTGAGCGACGTAGCTCTCGGGGCCGGTGTACTCCGTCGAGTCTTTCACTCGCACCAGCACGATGAAGTACAGGTAGTGCCACAGGTTGTGTTCCTCTTTAATGTGTTCTTCAAATGTTACTGTCTTATTGTCAAACTTATCCCTCTCCAACCCTGCAAACACACACACACACACACACACACAGAAATATACACACCCTGTAAATAAATAAATACTCATTTTCACATACAGTTTTATCCAGGTTTAACACAAAGCTTAGAAATGATGAAGGAACCTGTCTTACTCACTGAAGGTATAACCACCATTACTGTGTGTGTGTGTGTGTGTGTGTGATCTCACCACATATAAAGCAGGTGGTCTTCAGTACTTCCTCTTTTCTTTGCTTTTCACTCCTCAGGTCAGCAAATGTGTCGATGATGACACCAAAGATCAGATTCAACACAATTATGATGACCAGGAAGAAGAACAGCAGGTCATAGACCACTCTCGCAGCAAACAGAGGTTCCTTAAACACACACACACACACACACAGTTACATTACAGGTTTGTACTGTGATATAGGGGAGATCAGACTGTAAAACTCCATCAGTCCCTCAAGGTGTTACATGACTCTGTGTGAGCTCGACTAAATCCTGGACTTTTTAAATAAATGTAAATGTGTTAGTGTGACTGAAATCGTTCTAGATCGAGCTCCTCAGGGTTAGACTCACATCCAGACAGTACGGTTGGGAGTCGAGCTGCTCCTGCATGTACAGTATAACTCAAGTGACTTGCCCTATCATCGGTTACTCCGCCCCCAATGGTGCGTGCGCGAGCAGTTCGAAAAGATTGGGAGCGGAGTAACACAATCGGAGGACAGCGCTAACCGCTCCTTCCGCCTGCATGGGCTCACAAACGCCCCTGATTGGCTGTAGAGTCGCGATTAATGTGGGAGCACGTTAAAGTACCTCTCATCCCTCCCCTCTGAGAGAGTTTGGCCAATCAGCTCTCTCTAGACCTCCAGCTGCGAGAGGTTACAGCATCACCCGGGAATCGAACTCACAATCTCTGGATGATAGGGCGAGCTCTTTACCACTGCGCCACTCTGAGGCCCAGAGTCAGTCTCCTTGCTGTTTCCAGACACTTTCATAATCATAAGTCTACATCTGCTGGTGAGGGAGTGAATTGCGGGATGTGTGCAGCTTTGTTTCAGTGACAGGGAATAGCTGCTTTTGCAGGGCAGATGAAGTGTGGGATTAGTGGAAGTGCCCCATATACAGTATAGTACCGCGGAAATGCAACAAAACACAAATACATACTTGTGTAATAAACGCTGCCTTTTGGGTGGGGACATGCAGATGAGCAGCTTTATTTACAAACCTGTAACCTTCAGCTGTCAAGAGGTCTTACATATTCATGAAAATGTGTGGATTATTTAGTGAAATAGAGGCTCTGCTGAAAAATGTTCGGCAAATCAGTCTCTTTACCCAAATAAAAGGTCTTTTATAATTAAGTTGTTTATACTTTCATTAACTCAGACCTGTCTTAAGTTCTCCATTTACACAGGTTTTTCTACTAGACTTTTAAAATTTTATTTTCTTATATGTGTACTTTGACATAAGTTTAAACTTCGTACATAAATTTAACATATTTACAACAGCCACATTTCTGTAGGAATTTGGAAACATCGATTAGCCTAATCTGCATGTCTTTTGACTGTGGGAGGAAACTGGAGAACCCAGAGGAAACACACCAAGCACGGGGAGAAGATGTAAACTACATGCACACAGAATCTGCAACCAACCACATGGGTAAAAATTACTAACCCACTCACTGAGTATCACTAACTGCATAATATGTGTGTGTGTGTGTGTGTGTGTGTGTGTGTGTGTGTGCGTGCAATACCTCTTTAGAAGGTTTGCGCAGGACGTCTCCGACTCCTCCCCCACTCCTCAGACCATGACTCAGAACAGTGATCATACACATCCACAAAGAATCACATGCTCTCTCAGCATCATCTACACACACACACACACACACACACACACACACATAATATTGTTCAAATGTAAATGTTTAAATATAAAATCTATGTTCTGATAAAAGTCTACTGAAATGAGTTCTAATCAGATGCTTAAGCTGGAGCCGATGTCTGGACAAGGAACGTATTTAAAGTGTGAGCTCGAGGAAACTGATCGCTCGTGTTCTGTAAACTGCAATCTGTATAACGTTTATTATTAATAACTACTCACACAATTAATGTTTAATTAATTAAATATATAGGAAAATTATTAGGAAAATAAGCTGGAATAATTTTACCTTCCTCTGTACCCACAGACAGGCACGTGCCGTTCTCCAACACACACGGACCCTCAGGCAGAAAACTGCTCGCCTGATTCACCCCCTCCTCTACACACACACACTCACACAGTTATACACAGCTGGCGTGTATATATCATATAGAAATCAACATCAGAGGTGTCTATTTCCATATCGTCTGGACAGTTAAAGCAGGACGGCTGTGATCTGTAGCCATGTGAAAGAAATTCAGATTTTGTGTCTTGACTTGAGTAAAAAATAAAATAATTAGAGTAAATGCATGTTTAATAAAAAAACAACCCAATTAATTGCCCTGCTCATAACACCAGCTTGTGTGTGTGTGTGTGGTATACCCAGAGTGGAGTTAGAGATACGGTCCACCTCCAGGATGAAATCGTCTTTGAAGAAGATGTAGCCGACGATGGAGAAGAGATAAACCAGGATGAGTCCCAGTACAGCAGTGAGGACGATGGAGCGACCATTTCTTGTCACACTTTTAATCACATTCAGCAATGTTTCCTCTCTGTTCACCAGGTCAAACAACTACACACACACACACACACACACACACACACACACACACACAGGTCAGTGACTCTAGCAGGGGGCTTTCTCCGTTGGCGTGGGAAGTGACAATGATGATGATGATGATGATGATGATGATGTACACTGGCCAGGTTTTTTTGCTTTTTAATATTTCAGAAATAGTGAAAGGAAATAGTGTAAGGTCAAAGGTTAAAAAGGTGAAACTTTAGGAGAAGGTCACCAGTAAGCTGTAGAAGAAGACGTGTCCACAGAGGCCCAGTGTGCAGATGAGAAGATAAAGCAGATGAAACAGGAACTCTCTGTCCATCACCATTGCTCTGTACCCACGAGTAAACGTCCCTCTGTTACCCACAAAACTCAGCAGGAACACAATCTTATTGCACACCTGTAAAATACACACACATGGATACATGTACATTATACATTACAAATACATTAAATATACATTATACATATATATATATATTATACATGTCACGTCACGCCCACCTGTCAAACTACACCATGATCCCCCGTGACTCTATTCCACACTCAGTTTCAGTGCGTCCGTTTTGCCACCTCATTTACCGGCTCGAGCACACCTGTTCCTCATTTTGTTCATCCCTCTCCCCAATTTAACTCACTCACAAATAACCACTCGTTGCCAGCTTATTGTTTGCTCTCATGCCCAGTTTTCCAGCGTTCATTTCTGCCTTGACTTTCGGATTTTGACCCACACTTTGTTTCACGGATCTCACTCACGTCCCACATTTTGGATGATTGTTTTCTCGGTTTTCTGGATATCGACGCTTGCTCTCATTTTACAACCACGATTCTGGATCACAGACTTTCTTTGACTTCATGGCTTTGAACGACGCATTCCTACGACCACGATTATTCTCCGCGGATCAGACCTGTGTTCAGCACATGCCAGCTCTTCACTTCCACATTCTCTCCTCGAGGCTCTTCCTATTTAATAGTTTCTTCCTATTACCATCTCAGGGAGTTTTTCCTTGCCACTGTCGCCCTCGGGCTTGCTCACCAGGGAATATCTGAACATTTTGGTTCATACGCATTCACATTCCACACAAACTTAAATAATTCTTTTGATTGTGTAAAGCTGTTTTGAGACAATGTCAATTGTTAAAAGCGCTATACAAATAGAACTGAATTGAATTGAATTATCAATAAAGAAAAGCATGAATTAGAATAGGTACTTTCCTGTTATTTTCCACTAATTTCCTCCCGTTCATTGCGCCCCACCTGTCATGTCTGTATTCCTCATACTTTGAGAACCACTGGTTAACAGTGAGGTGATTGGTTGCTTTACATCTCAGTTCCCCCTCATGTCTGTGTTTCCTTCTGGTTCTCCCTTTTACTGTAGTTATGATGTTATAGTTAGTCCTGCTGGAGTCTCTGCTTGCACTCCACACTAAATATACATTCACATTATATGACTGTGGCCTCTCCATGACTACATTAATCATTTGGCAGACACTCTTATCCAGAGCGACTTACATTTTTATCTCATTATACATCTAAGCAGTTAAGGGCTGGGATTAAGGGTCTTGCTCAAAGGTCCAACAGGGACAACTTGGTGGTCGTGGGATTTGAACCTGGGAACTTCTGAACCGTAGTCCAATGCCTTAACCACTGAGCTACCCCTCCTCTTCCACTCTCTGCATCCCTGTTCTCTCCCCGCTCTCTGTCTCTCTGTCGAGCTACACATGTGGTTCCTGAGCTGCCAGTGATCCAGACCCCCTCTGCCCTTCGGACCTGTCTGACCCATCCTGGTGTCCCGCTTCTGGTTGGAGGTCTCGTCACATGGATGCCCCGTGTGTCTCTTTGGGATGCGTCTGGTGTCTGGGGCGGTTTCACTCTACCATGAAGACAGTTCTGGCCTCGACTGATGTTGACAGCTGTTTCTCTGAGGACTTGACTTGGCTACAGTTGCTTGATAGTTCAGGACTGAATAACTTTTTCATCGTAATGTCCGATTATTATTATTTTTTAAAAATGATAATTATTATAAATAAAACATTTAAACTAACTGTTACATGTTTCCTCAGGTTAGAAGTCGAGTTTTTGCTGAAGTGTGTGTCTGTTTTGTTAGACAGAGAAGACATTATGAAGTTGTTCTTTTGCACTGTGAATCATGTTTTGTATACGAGGCCAGCGGTGTTTATTCTCTTCTGTTGTAGCATTTGAGACAGACGCCTAATTTTATTGTTTCCATTCTCTTTCTACCACGGCTGAAGATTTTTTCCCGATATGCCACCAGTTTGTGTGGTCATGTGACTACATGTGATTATTGTTGCTGCGTCTGATTGATGAGACAGTCATGTGGTAGATCCACCGGCTGCATGTGTAGAATAAATGGTTAGAAAAGTAACAAGTAGAGTATAGTGTAGCCGAATGTAGCGGAGCAAGAGTAGAACCCTTCTTCTTCACAAATCTACTCAGGTAAAAGTAAAAAGTATGGTGCAGTAAAACTACTCATAGAAGTAAATTTTTTTCAAAAGGTTACTCAAGTAAATTTAACCCGTTACTACCCACCTCTGATTATACATATAACCGCAGGCAGCAGTTAGTGTCAGAGTGTGTTAGAGTGTCAGAGACTGTTATTAAGGATCAGAGAATGTTACAGTCAGCACCTCCTAATTTACATTATTACAGCAGTGTAACATGTGTTACAGAGTTTCTGTTAATAATATGCTCCTCTTAGGTCAGATCTTTTCTGAAACGTGGTGTGAGGTTTTGGGGTTGTGTGTGTGTGTGTGTAGGTGCGTGTGTGTGTGTGTGTGCACCTACATTAAAAGCTCCCAGCAGAGAAAGCATGTGATGCAGGCCTAATGAGAACCCCAGGCGCAGGACGGAGGAGATAACTAGAACCCTGACTGCATTCGGACTTGGCCACAGCAACACAAACATCAGTGAGCCCAACACCCCCCCCCAGAGTAACAGAGACACTGAGGGATCCAAGTTACCTGGAACACACACATCACACACATCACACACTATATAGTCAAAATTTGCAAATGATTCTTCATTCCTCCAGTTCTGGCTGTGTGTTTTCTCGGTTGGTGTGGGAGGTGATGGTGATGATGATCATCATAATAATGGTGATGATGATGATGATGAAGGTGTGCTGCTGTACTCACTATCGCTCACACTCTCCAGAGGATAGAAAAATGCCACCAGCACATTAATCAGCACAGCCAGGTTAAACGACACATTACTCCAGAAGGACATGTTCCTACTGCACCAGTACAGCACAGGCTGGGCTGAAACACACACACACACACACATATTTTTAATACTGCACATTCTTAGTGCTCGTGTTCCTCTGCAGGTCTGTTTAGATTTCTCAGTGTGTGAGCTGCTTGTGCTCTCGCTGTGTCATGGAATTTACAATCAGCTTGGATTTTAATATTCCTGACACTCCCCATCACCACCAGCCACTTTATAAAATTCATGTCTAATGTCTAACATCAAGGTTGAAAATAACACTGTTATAACACTTTTCGTATATTTTAACATATTAACAAATAATACTTAATTCATCAGTAATAATTATTGATAACAAAGTGCCTTTTTTCCTAGTTAAAGTTTCTGCACAAATGATTTAAACGTCCTATTTTTTTTATTATTTCTTTAAGAATTTAACATAGGCCTTATAACTCCTCCCCCTAATGTCTATTACCTCTAAGTTTTTTCTGCCACCTCATCTCGCTGTAAAGGTCGTCTGCTCTGAGGAAGAAGTCGTTGATCTTGCTGCCCTGCTCGTCTCGCTCTGTGCTGTAATACACACGCAGCTTTGACTCGTTCGTCAGGAATGAGCAGATATGAGGGACCGGAAAGACAATCTGCTCCATTGTGCGGTCCTGACGAACAATCTGCACGCATGCACACACACACACAATCTGTTTAGTCTATACACAGACTATACCTACACTACATAGCAGTGAGGGAGTAAAACCCCAGTGTGGTATAGTGTGGGGTATGTTTATTTATGGTATTAATGGTTTGTTTCCACTTATTCCTTTATACTATGAATAAAAATTACTCTCTGGGTGGGTGTGGTCTCTTAAAGGATGACGTCACCCCCATGTCTTCTTCTTCACCGCTTTATCCTGTATTCAGGGTCGCGGGGGGGTGGAGCCTATCCCAGGAGGCTTAGGGCACGAAGCGGCGTACACCCTGGATGGG
>CM060112.1:130000-245000 GCA_030522415.1 Channallabes apus
GCCGCCTTTAAAAGATCAGATCGACGCGCCACCTTCTTTTCAAAGAAGTCCTGAAGGCTTATGCACCCAGGACCGTGGGGGTGAATCGAAATGATGGCTCTATTTCTGGCCCTAAAGCACTTCCTGCAGCAGTTGAGAGGCTACCATGTTCTAGTGCGGGTGGACAACACTACGGCAGTCTCATATATTAATTGCCAGGGCGGACTGTACTCGCGCCGCTAGTTAGCTAGCGCACCAGGTTCCTCTGCCTCAGGGCGATTTACATGTCGAGAAGGTCCGCAGCACATCACCCACGACAAGGATCGTCGTATCTGGACCGCTTCCCACATTTCAGGTAGGAATCGAGAAATTCAGTAGATTATTTGCCTTTAATGAATGGTTACAATCTTGGTGTCAACAACAGAAATTACCCTTTGTTCATAACTGGAATGTTTTCTGTGAGCGTCCTAGGCTCTACCACACTGATGGCCTGCACCCTAGCAAAGCAGGAGCAGCGGTCCTCTCTTACAACATCTCCAGGACACTACGAACCATCTGACTGGCGGTAAGTCATACCGTAGATATCAGGCACATTACAACTCACCATACTGATAGACGCACACACATTGCTTGTCCTATAGAAATTGTGGCTGTTCCCCGAATAGTGAGAAAAAAGAATTAATTTGCCTGAAACAATCTGATAACCAGAAAACCAGAAAAAGGCCAAATAAGCAATCAAAATCTACCTCTAAAGTTTGGACTACTCAACATTAGATCCCTTACACCTAAAGCACTTATTGTTAAAGAAATGATCTCAGACTATTGCCTTGACGTACTCTGCCTCACCGAAACCTGGCTTAAACCAAATGAATATATCGGTCTGAATGAGTCTACTCCGCCAGGATATTTCTATAAGCACAAGCCCCGTCTAACTGGTCGCGGTGGTGGTGTCGCCACTATCTACAATGATGTACTCACTGCTACTCAGAGTTAAAGGCCCAGGTTTAACTCATTTGAAGTGCTCATCATTAATGTTGCACTCAATGAAATACGTAATAAACCCTTGCTATATTTTACCCTGGCCACCATGTACAGACCCCCGGGGTCATATGTCGATTTTCTTAAAGAATTTGGACATCTGCTATCAGACCTATTGGTTAACTCTGACAAGGTGCTGATAGTAGGAGACTTTAACATTCATGTAGATGATGCTAACGACGCTTTAGCACTCGCATTTATGGATTTACTAAATTCTGTTGGGGTTAAACAAAATATAATTGGAGCAAGTCACCGCTTTAATCATACACTATATTTAATTATATCCCATGGTATAGATGTCTCTAATATAGAGATCGTACCTCAAAGTGATGATATCACAGATCATCACCTCCTGATATATACTCTACCCATAGAACAGATTAGCTGTGTCTCCCCACGTTATCAATTTGTTAGAAATATGAATCCGACTACTAAAGACAGATTCACATGTAATCTTCCGGATCTGTCCCAATTTCTTATTAGACCCCTAAATGCAGTTGATCTAGATGAAGTGACTAGCAGCATGGGCACTATTTTTACCAGTTAGACACTGTTGCTCCCATCAGATTAAAAAAAGTCACAGATAAAACACTTGCACCGTGGTACAACAGTCATACTCGCGCACTAAAGAGAGCAACCCGTAACCTTGAGCGAAAATGGAGGAAAACTAAATTAGAAGTTTTTCGAATTGCGTATAAAGACAGAATGTGCAGCTATAGACAGGCTCTAAAAACTGCTAGGACTGAGCATCTTAGCCAATTGATAGCAAGAAACCAAAACAATCCCAGGTTCTTATTTAGTACAGTGGCTCACCTAACAAAACCTAAGATGCCCGCAGAGAGTATCCCATCACAGTTTAGACGTGAAGACTTTATGGACTTCTTTAATGAAAAAATCAATAGTATCAGGAAGAAAATAACGGAGGTTCAACCTCTAATAGTATCCCATGATCCAGTTCAGCCTATAGCTTCACATTCACATTTAGATTTTCAGTGCTTTACAGGTATAGGACAGGAAGAGCTGTATAAACTTATTACCTCAGCTAAATCAACAACGTGCCTGTTAGACACAATCCCAACCAGATTCTTAAAGGAAGTGATCCTTACGGCTGGAGAGCCACTTCTAAACATTATTAATTCTTCATTACATCTTGGTCATGCAACTGCACTAGTTAAGATTGCAAACGACTTGTTTTTAGCTTCGGACCAAGGCTGCATTTCAATACTAGTCTTACTTGATCTTACTGCTGCATTCGACACTGTAGATCATGATATTCTCATAGAGCGCTTACAAAATCACATAGGTATTCAGGGACAGGCATTAAAATGGTTTAGATCATACCTGTCTGATCGATACCATTTTGTAGATCTAAATGGAGAACCATCTGGTGTAATGCCAGTGAAATACGGGGTCCCACAAGGGTCAGTTTTAGGACCTCTGCTGTTCTCAATATACATGCTTCCCTTGGGTAACATCATTAGAAGACATGGGATTAGTTTCCATTGTTATGCTGATGATACCCAATTATATATCTCAACCAAACCAGACGAAGTTGTCTGGATTAACTGAGTGTGTCCAGGACATAAAAGATTGGATGACCAATAACTTTCTTTTACTAAATTAAGATAAGACGGGCAGCACGGTGGTGTAGTGGTTAGCACCGTCGCCTTGCACCTCCAGGGTCTGGGTTCGATTCCCCGGCCAGGCTCGATTCCCATCTCTGTGTGCATGGAGTTTGCATGTTCTCCCCGTGCTTGGTGGGTTTCCTCCGGGTACTCCGGTTTCCTCCCACAGTCCAAAGATATGCAGGTTAGGCTAATTGGTGTTCCTAAATTGCCCGTAGTGTGTGAATGTGCGTATGAGTGTGTGCCCTGCGATGGATTGGCACCCTGTCCAGGGTGTACCCTGCCTTGTGCCCGAAGCTTCCTGGGATAGGCTCCAGGTCCCCCGCGACCCTGAATAGAGGATAAAGCGGTACAGAAGATGAATGAATGAATGAATGAAGATAAGACGGAGATATTTAAAACAGATGCACTTTAAAACAGACTGCTCGGAAATTAGAGCGTAAATGGCGTAAAACTAAATTGTTGGTATTTCAAATAGCATGGAAAGAGAGCATCCTGAACTATAGGAAAGCTCTTAGTGTAGCTAGATCAACGTATCTCTCCACTCTTATAGAAGAAAATAAAAATAATCCTAGATTTTTATTTAATACCGTAGCCAAATTAACCAGAAATAAGACGACTACAGAAATCTCCACAACAACATCATGCAATAGTGAGGACTTCATGAACTTTTTTAATAATAAAATTGTAAATATCAGGCATAAAATTGAGGCTTTGAAACCAAACAATGTAATTGATACAGATGTTAACCTAGCCATGTCAGATTCAAACCTAGAATACTTTACTCCTCTTGAAGAGAATGAACTAATTTCACTCATCTCTTCTGCAAATTCATCAACCTGTATATTAGATCCTATACCGACACATTTTCTTAAACAGATAGTACCAGTAATAACAGAACCGCTGTTGAGAATAATTAATTCCTCACTCAGCATTGGTTATGTTCCAAAATCTTTTAAAGTAGCAGTTATTAAACCAATAATTAAGAAACCTGACCTCGACCCCTGTCAGCTGTCCAATTACAGGGCAATATCAAACCTCCCCTTTATCTCTAAGATTCTGGAAAAGATAGTAGCGGAGCAGCTATGCTCATACTTACATAGAAATGGCATACATGAACTGTATCAGTCAGGATTTAGGCCTCATCACAGCACAGAAACAGCACTCGTTAAAGTAGTAAATGACCTCCTATTGGCCTCTGATCAGGGTTGTGTAACTATGCTTGTATTACTCGACCTCATGCTATTCTTCTTCACAGATTAGAAAATGTAGTAGGAATTAAGGGTACAGCCCTCTCCTGGCTCAGATCCTATTTGACCGATCGTTATCAGTATGTAGACTTAAATGGTGACTATTCTGCATGTTCTCTAGTGGAGTTTGGCGTTCCGCAGGGTTCAGTTTTAGGCCCACTGCTTTTTTCCCTTTACATGCTTCCTCTGGGCAACATAATCCATAAGCATGGTATTAGTTTTCATTGTTATTCTGACGACACACAGCTATACGTCTCAACAAAACCTGATGAGAAAAACCATCTTACTAAAGTTGAGCAATGTGTGCAGGACATAAGAAATTGGATGCTAATTAACTTCCTTCTGCTTAATCCGGATAAGACAGAAGTTCTAGTCATAGGACCGCATATAGCTAGAAGTAAAATCTTAGATCACACCGTAACTTTAGATGGCCTTTCTGTTCCGTTAAGTGCAACAGTAAAAGACCTCGGCGTGATTATAGATTCCAGCCTTTCATTTGAAGCTCATGTAGATAATATCACCAGGATAGCATTCTTTCACCTCAGAAATATCGCCAAAATAAGAAATATATTGTCGCTAAACGATGCAGAAAAACTAGTTCATGCTTTTATCACTTCTAGGTTGGACTATTGTAATGCCTTACTGTCTGGTTGTTCAGTTAGGTGCATAAACAAGCTTCAGCTAGTCCAGAATGCAGCAGCGAGAGTCCTCACTAGAACCAGAAGATATGAGCACATCACCCCTATCCTATCTTCACTGCATTGGCTCCCTGTGAAATTTCGCATTGATTTTAAAATACTACTCTTGACATATAAGGCATTAAATGGTCTCGCCCCGCAGTATCTGAGCGAACTGCTAGTGTCTTATGATCCGCCACGCCTACTTCGGTCAAAGGATGCAGGCTGCTTATCAGTACCGCGTATTATGAAAACTACAGCTGGGGGCAGAGCTTTTTCTTACAAAGCCCCAAAATTATGGAATAGTCTTCCAAATAGTGTTCGGGACTCAGACACAGTCTCAGTGTTTAAGTCTAGGCTCAAAACCTATTTATTTAGCCAAGCATTTTTATAAATAGATTTGCCATAAGGTAAAGGAGCAGATCTGGGGGACTCATGGACGTAGAGTATTATGGTGAACTGGTATGTTTAGATGCTGTCTTCCTCAGTCTCATTTGATCACTCAGGTTTGTTGACGGTGAGGTGATTGTTTGCTTTACATCTCATCTCATCTTCACCCTCATGTTTGTGTTTCCTTCTGGCTCTCCCTTTTAGTTATGCTGTCATAGTTAGTCCTGCCGGAGTCCCTGCTTGCACTCTACAGTAAATATACATTCACATTATACATTGTGACTGTGACCATACCTAATTGCAATCTCTCCTCCTCTTCTCTTCCTCCCCCTCTTTCTCTTTCCTCTCTCCCCCTGTCTCCCCCTTTCACTCTTTCTCTCTCTCTCTCTGTCGAGCTACACATGTGGTTCCTGAGCTGCCAGTGATCCAGACTCCCTCTGCCCTCCGGACCTGTCTGATCCATCCTGGTGCCCGGTTTCTGGTTGGAGGTCTCATCGCATGGATGCCCCGTGTGTCTCTTTAGGATGCGCCTGGTGTCTGGGGATGATTCTATCTACTTAGAAGATGGTTCTGGCCTCGACTGGTGTTGTCAGCTGTTTCTCTGAGGACTTGACAATTCGATAGTTCAGGACTGGAACTTTCTACAAGTCTATCTGAGTCTCGAATAACTACTGGACTCCATTTTACATCAACTATTATAACATCAATTAACATCAACTATTATAGCTGAACCTAACACTGTATAAATGCAGATCATTTCCTGCTATCTGTTTCACCCAGATGAGGATGGGTTCCCTGTCGAGTCTGGTTGCTCTCAAGGTTTCTTCCTATTACCATCTCAGACATCTCAAAAATCAAACATAATTATTTGAAGGTTGACTTTTTTTTTGTATTAAAAACACTTTTCTTTTATTGGTCGGATGAAATATGCTAATTTTTTGAGATAGGAATTTTGGGTTTTCATAAGCTGTATGCCACAATCATCAATATTAAAACAATAAAAGGCTTGAACTACTTCAGTTATGTGTAATGAATCTAAAATATATGAAAGTCTAATGTTTATCAGTACATTACAGAAAATAATGAACTATCACAATATGCTAATTTTTTGAGAAGTATCTGTATTTTTGTTGTAGTTTTCTCTAAAGGCATCTGATATAATAAACACATTGCACTATTTTATTACACTTTATTAAGCATTTCTTACATTTTCTTTTAATTTTGCACCTTAAATGTTAAGAGATAATTGTTAAGTGTTCATTGTGACTTTAGACTTATGTTTACATTTTAATTATTTGATTTTTCCATGGTTGTTGACATTTCTGTCTTAATAACTGATGGGACTATGATCATAGGAAGGTTAAGTTTAAATATAATATATTCTTCTCCTGGTCCTTATTTTAAATGGATCATAAAAAATATCAATAATTATCGATATCGACCGATATGAAACACTGATATCGTGATACAGTTTTCAGCCATATCGCCCAGCCCTACTGCCCAGGCATAATTCTGAGACCTTCTTGGCCTTGTGCGCACACGCTACAGAACCTTGGGGTCCAGACACTTGCAGTGCGGCGGCGTTGGTACTCTCATTCCCATAGCGTTTTCACGGAGCATCGAGTGTAGCCTTTGAAAGGGAATGTTACTTTGCTGTAACCCTTTTCCCTGAAAAGGCGGGAATGAGATGCTGCGTCCCAATGCCACACTGCCTACGTGACCGGACGTCCGTTCAGACAAATCAATCTGAGGAATGTTTCCGGTTCACTCCTATAACCTGCAGGTGCGTCTCGTCAGATGACGTCACCCGACCGAGGTTATATAAGCCAAAATTTGGCGTGTTTGATACACACATGCTTCACAACCGGCAACATGACAAGATGTTCCCATAGCGTTTTCACGCAGCATCTCATTCCCGCCTTTTCAGGGAACAGTTACAGCAAAGTAACCCGAGACGTTCTCACCAGCTCTTTGGGTCTCATGTTGTAGAGGATCCTCTCTGCATTCTCACTGTCATGGCGGCTCTCCATGATGGCCAACAGCAGCTTGGAGGCGTTATTCTGAACAGGAGAGAGAGAGAGAGAGAGAGAGAAGGTTCTGTGTTCTCACTTTGTAAAGAGGTTTTGCATGTATATAATCTCCTCCAAAATACTGGATCGGCAAAGCAGTGTGTTTATTTATGTCCTAATTATTCCATTGAGTTTCATTGATGAACTGCTTTAACAGACACAGAGCCTCGAGCATCTGTACTCCAGGCCAGGGGTAGCTCAGTGGTTAAGGCATTGGACTACGGTTCGGAAGATCCCAGGTTCAAACACCACAACCACCAAGTTGCCACTGTTGGGCCCTTGAGCAAGGCCCTTAACCCTCAACTGCTCAGATGTATAATGAGATAAAAATGTAAGTCGCTCTGGATAAGAGCATCTGCCAAATGCCTAAATGTACACAAATCACAAGACAGAGGCGACGATGATGATGAGGAGGAATTACCTGAGAGGACACAAGGAGGAGCCTTGTGAGGAACCAGATTCATAAAGGAATCATAATAGGTTTAGTACAGAGTTAGAGTAAATAAACAGTACAGAGTGTGTTTACAGGATGTTCAGAATGAGTACACCAGAGAGAACATTTAGGCATTTGGTGGCATATAGCAGTTTAAGCTGCAGCAGGCCACACAAAGGTGTGATGTAAGACGTGTGTGTGTAAGGTAAGTGTTAATCAGGTCACCTTTAGCTCCAGCACCAGGTCCATCCTCTTCCTCCCAAGTGGATTGATGTCATTCAGGATCAGAGAGATGATGATATCAATGCCATTAGACTCGTGAGTGGCAATGCAGTTCTACACACACACACACACACACACACACTGGAATTCCATTTAATCAAATCTTAACAGTGGTGACGGTGTGTACCTGGTTGTCGTGGTGACGGTGTGTACCTGGTTGTCGTGGCAGGGCCCCTGGCAGTACTCCGTGAGGCTCTCTACAGTCTGGTTGATGAGGGCGACGTTGTGCTGGTTGATGTAGAGCCCCAGCAGCCCCAGACCCCCCGTGGTGCTCCCACAGATACAGTCGAGGAACTGCAGCGTCTCACACACCAGGTTATAGTTGTTCTTATTATTCTGGCAACGCAGGAAGTTCTGTAGGAGAAAAAATAACACACAAATACACACAGATTTCATTTGTATAGCACTTTTAACAATGGTCATTGTCGCAAACAGCTTTACAGAATTGATCGAGGTCAGGTTTCTTCATTAGTGGTTAAATAACTGCTAATATAAAGATTTTGGAATATTACCCACTGCTGAGTGAAGAAATAATTGTGTTTTATAACTGTTATTGCTGGTACAATGCTGGATTTGTTTGAGAAAATGTGTCAGTATGGGAACTACTACACACACACACACACAGACACACACACCTGAAGGTCTCGGTTGTGGTTCTCACACAGCAGCTGGAGGAAGCGCAGGATTGGCTGCATTATGAGGATGACAGGGCTCATTTCGCCTTGCTCCGTTCCTTTGTCCCCGCCCCCCTTATCACCATCAGTGTGACCGTACCCCTCCTCAGGGTCAGCGTCACGCCGGTATGAGCCAAACGCCTTCTTAGTCACTGCGGATGCTTCCAGGAGCTGCTCCCGAGCATCGTCTGTCACCATCAGCATCGAGTCCTTTCCTAAAGCGGGGAAAAAACACCCAATAGGGACCAGGGTACAATACGAAACTGCCCCTGCACACTGCATAGTGCACTTTATCATCTGACCCCAGCTTCCTAACTGGGTTATGCAAAAAAATCATTTCACTGTGCTGTAAGGTACATGTGATAAATTATTTAATTAGTTAATTAATCCCTTACACACTATACAGTGCACTTCATCCCTTAGACACTATATAGTGCACTTTGGCCCTTTATAACATTAAGAGTGATGCTGACATTACATAGCTAACCTCTACGCCTTTGAGGTGTGTCTCGGTCTGCATGCTCATCACGGCGCTTGTTGCCGAGGTCACTGGTGTTGACGGTAACCGTGGCTTTGATCTCCAACTGTGCGGCTTTCATTCGGTCATAAAAGACTCGGAAGAACTTCTCTGACTTTTTATCCTCAGTGAGACGTTTATAAAACGAACGCTGCAGTAAAGCAGACACATTACATCACAAAACACACACACACAGAAGATGAGGTATTCTGGTTGTGCCCACTCTGACCTGTATAGTAGTGTTCCCGCCCTCCAGCAATGCGATAGCCAATAGGATGCTCTCGTGAAAGACGCGATCACTGTTGGTGTTCATGATGAGGTCGATGACGAGGTCAGACGCCCCCTCACGGTCCAAATGACACTGTACTTCTGTTAAAGACATCTCAGCTCGACCTACACACACACAAGCACAGGAACAAAGGCACACTGGTTGTCACATTTTTTTTAGCAAATCTATAACTTCCCACAACTTTTAATACAGAAACGGTTACAAACATAGAAGGATCCAGTAAAACCCTAACTCCAGCAGATATAACCAGTAAAACACACCCACCTGACTGGTTCTTGTTTGGACCCGCAGGTGTGAGTCCTGAGTTAGTGAAGGTGGTCAAACTGTCCCTTCTCCCTCCACTCCTGAAGTTGCCATAGTAACGGTTCACCAGTAACTGCCTCAGTGCCTCACCCTACGAGAGCATCTACATTAAATAGCAGTCTGTGTGTGTGTATGTGTGTGTGTGTGTGTGTGTGTAGCCAGTCATATACGTAAAAGTGAGTTTTATGATGCCAGACCCCACGATTGAGGATTACAGGGTCAGGGGTCATAGTGACGTACCCTTCTGTGATCCTCCTGCTGTTTTGGTGGCAGATTCAAATCCACCTGCTGAGTGTGTGAGTAGAGCAGAACACTAACGCAGTGTTAGTCATCACCAACATGCACAGGGAACACACGCACCCATGCACACACGCAGCTACACACTCACACACACACACACACAGTATCATACAGCTCGTGTGTATTGAGTAGATTAGTGAAAGGCACCTGATGAGAGAGTTAGCAGCCAGAAAGGAAAGCTCAGTAAAAGATCTGTTTAAAAGCTGTGGGTTGTGACCTTTACCCGTCTCTACACCTGCAGCCTCAAAGGACTTAAACTCGCTACAGGTGGCATGGTGCCACAGCAGTCAGCATTCTCTCCTCAAAGCCCCACACTCACACACACACTTTTGAATAGAACATGAGGAGAAAATAAAGAGAACATGGGTAGAACATAAAGAAGACATGAGGAGACTATACAGAGAAAATAAGAGCATGAGGAGAACAAGAGGAGAACTTAAAAAAGAACATAAGAAAAACATGATGAGAATATTAGGAACTCCACACAGACAGTTCCAGCTCAGGGTGAGGTGGGAGATGTGAGGAGACAACACTGCACACTGCACAGCTGAGACAGCAGATCTCCAGGGTTCGATGCGGCTTTCTGCTGCACTAATGTAATAAACTTCAACATACATTACAACTGTGTATTACAACTTATTTACTTATGAATTCATAATATTTAAAAAGCTGTTCTAGGATCAGTTAACTGTTCACTTCCACGCAGTTCCACACACACACACACACACACACACACACACACACACACACACACACACACACACACACACACACACACACCAAAAAACCCCTACAATTAAACACACACATACACCCCAAACACCTACTCAGACTAAACACGAGAAACAAAGTTTACACAGAAGAATAATCTCTGAGGAGAAGTATAAAGAAGAAAGACATGATGAAGAAAAAAAGCACACAACCTCAGTAACATCCATCTCATCATCATACGCCACGAGCTGTAAGAGAGGAGTGAAGGGCGGGGTTAGTGCGGAACACACGGTGGAGTACAGGGGATATAAATCATGTTACAGTTAACGAATAACCATGTGCTTATAGACACATGCAGGAGTGAAGAGTGTGAGGTAACATGCACATGCGTGTTTGTGTGTGTGTATGTGTGTACCGACACTCAGTACTCTTCACCAATCTGAGTGAACAATCTCTGACTAATGTAAGAGGGGGAGGGGGAGGGGCGTGGCTTACAGGGTTTCAATTAATATCAGAGATTGTAAATGTCTCTAATCACATGGACAGGCAGCGTAGAATCTTCTGGGGAAGGAACAAATTATTTGCTAGGTTGGTTTAGAATTGTAACAAAATCTAAAAAATAAAACTAATATTGCATATCAGCTGCTCCATGATAACAGGTTAGGGTTATGTCAGGAATCCCTAAAGGCAATGTTTAAGTTTTGGACTTCATTTCCCAGAGTGCAACACAGCCAGGTAATGCCGGCGCTCACCTGAGACGAGGTTGATAATTAGTCTGTATATAAAAAGTTGTGTCCTAGGTTTGGTTCGTTGTCTTGCACCAGTTTTTCTTGTGTTGTAATACTGTGTTGTTATCTGTTGATCCCTGTTGTTGAACTGGCTTTTTTTCATGCTTCATGTTATAGCTTTGGTTTGTTCATGTTCAGTTTATGTTTGCTTTTTCTTATTAAAATATTTAAGTCTTAACCTTAGCACCCTTGCCTCGACTGCTATACTCCAAACGTGACTGGTTGATAATTTTACTATCATTAAGTTTATTACAATTTTATTATCTGAATTAGCAGATAAATGTTATTAGATTTAATTATTTCCTAAGATGTTTTTGCAGTGAACATGCAGGTGTGTAAGTATGAGTAATAATTAACCAATTCACAAATAAACTTGTAAATAATTTGATAATGTTTACAGATGTTCACTTCAGTGACATCCTCACGTCTCACATGCTCCTACCTTTTCTCCATATCCGCGGTCTTTGGTCATCATTTCTCGAAGAGTCTGCAGAACTTTGATGCAGAGACGCTCCTCATTCTCCTCCAGCAGCTGCTTCGTGTGCTTTATCAGCCTATTTTATCAGAAAAACAGACTGAAACAGACTGTGGTGTTTTCAGCTGTGTGTTTGTGAGTTTGAGGAACTGTGTGAAGTGCGTACTTGCAGATGAAGCCTCCACTCTCACACTTGCGATGAGCTTCAGTGTGTTCAGGAAATAGTAGCTCTGGATGATGGAGAACATCCACCAACACCGACAGCTCCGCCTGGACCAGGGGCCTCAAACGCTCCTCTAACGCTGACACTATGTCCTACACACACACACACACACACACACACACACACACACACACACAGATGATAAACAGACTGTAGAGATGTGTAGACAGCATAACAGCGGTTGTGGTGGTCACATGATCACCTGCAGTCTCTCGATGATGTTGCGGTAGTCTCTGGAGGCCGTGAGGACAGAGTCTCTCCGAACAGCGTTACGGGCAGACAGTCTCCAGCTCAGAGCTGTTTTCTGAACAATGTTGTTGGACTTGATAAACAGATTACTCACTTGACAGTCCAGGTCTACTGGGATAGCAATCGCTCGCCCTTTAGCTGTAAAACAGATTTAGCACATGATTACATCAGGTGTATGTGGATGAACCCTGCGAGAATCCTGAGGCATCCAGAGAAGGACCAGCTCCAACTGGATTCTGCTTCATGATTGTTGGAGCTACACATGCTGCTCCTGTGCTCCTAGTGATCCAGACCCCATCTGCCCTCTGCACCTGCTGACTCGTCCCTATGCTGAACTGGACTTCATGTTAATTTAAAGAACTTCTGTTATATTGAACTTTCAGCTGCATAACACACATGATGTTATATCATTTCTATCTGTTATCACCCAGATGAGGATGGGTTCCCTGTTGAGTCTGGTTCCTCTCAAGGTTTCTTTCTATTGCCATCTCAGGAAGTTTTTCCTTGCCACTGTCACCTTCACCCTTGGCTTGTTCATCAGAGACATTTCATTCATCATTCATTCATTCATCTCATTATTATCTAGACACATTTTTCTCACACATAAACACTTCCATAAATTTCCATAAACTTTTTTAAATTTTCTTTTCATTTTTGTGAAGCTGCTTTGAGACAATGACCATTGTTAAAAGCGATATATAAATAATATTGAATTGAATGAAGATTCTCTCGTCAAGGACAATAAGCTGATTTGTGTCAACTGAACTTTTTTGTCCAATTGACATGAATTTACTTCCAGACTGTTAGTGTTCTTTCACACTGTCACGCTCTCAGTGCCTTCGCGCTGATCAAGGACTTTTGATATTTCCTTTCCCACGCTGTCAGACCCTCATCACGTGGTCATGCTTTCCCACGCTGTCATCGCTCCTCCTGGACCGCCCCGCCGGCACACCGGTTTCTCATCTGGCGCTGATTTCATCCAGCTTATAAGGAAGCGCAGCGCGCTGCCTCGCGCTGGATTATTGTGTGTTTTTTTGGCCATAGTTTTCTCGCGTTTCTGTTCATGACTTTTCACGTTGCCGATCTCGCTTGTCTCTCGTTTTTCCCCTCGCCTCCCGATTTGGATTATTGCCACGCTTGGATTTAACGGCTTTGAACTTTCGCTTTCGTTTCTCGACCACGGCTCAGCTTCACGTTTTGGCTCGACGCCCTCGTTGACTGATCACACGGCTTTGATCTCTTGCTCTCCCCTCCTCGACTACGACTCAGCTCCACGCTCACGGCGCGTCTCCCGCCCCCGCGGATTTCCCGGCGCGACACGCCCACTCTCACTCCTTCAAGCACAGTCAACGCCTCGTGCCTGCACCTGCATCTGGATTCACCTCCGCGAACTGACGAACATCGCAGCTCCCTGACAGAATAATCCAGCCATACCATGGATCCAGCAGGATTAGACAGGATAAGACAGGCGTTGGAGAATCAAGGCATTCTCCTTGGTAAACACCAGGAGGAGTTGGTCACCACCAGACAGACGCTCGCTGACGTCACCGTCCAAATGCAGCGCCTCCAGATGCCCACGGCACGGCCCACTCTCATGGACCTCCCGCGGGAGCCACGCCTGCCAGCCCCTCCCACTTACGGCGGAGAACCAGGTACATGTAGATCCTTCCTGTCCCAATGTTCTCTGATTTTTGAGCTTCAGGCCTCCACCTTCTCTTCTGAAAGATCCAGGGTAGCCTACATCATCACCCTTCTCACGGGTAGGGCCCGCGAGTGGGGCATGGCTCTCTGGGATGCACATGACCCATGTTGCGATAGTTTTTCGGAATTTTCTGGAGAGATGAAGAGGGTCTTTGACCGGTCTCACGTCGGCAGGGAGGCCGGAACCAAGCTACTACGCCTCCGCCAGGGGTCATGTTCCGCTTATGATCATGCCATCGAGTTTCGGACCTTAGCTGCCTCCAGTGGATGGAATACTAGAGCCTTGGCCGACGTCTTCCTGGAGGGGCTGTCGGAGGCACTCAAGGACGAGTTAATCTCCCGCGAACTCCCTTCGGACCTCCACGAACTTATGGATCTCGCAGGGAGGATCGACTCGCATCTTCGTTCGAGGCACCCTTTCCGGAG
This sequence comes from Channallabes apus, assembly GCA_030522415.1. NCBI lineage: Eukaryota > Metazoa > Chordata > Actinopteri > Siluriformes > Clariidae > Channallabes > Channallabes apus. Next base: position 144,400 of record CM060112.1, read on the forward strand.
GTCACCCCACCCTCCCCCTCCTCGCACGCGGAGTAATCGGGAGGACCCTACGCAGCTGGGCAGAACCCGCATCTCCGATGAGGAGAGACGCCGCCGCCGCCTGGAGAGAGCTTGCATCTACTGCGGGGACTCAGGCCACATGCTGAAGGACTGCCCACTAAAAGGGAGGCACCCCCTAGTCAGATTGGGAGCCCTAGAGGGCGCTCCTCCCGATAAACTCCCGGAACCCCGCCCACTGCTCTCTGTAATACTAGTTATCAACGGCCGACCTCACCCCATTCAGGCACGCATTGACTCCGGTTCCGATCGGAACCTCATCAGCTCCGCTACAGCCAAAGCGCTGCAGATCCCCTGCACTCCACTGGACCATCCAAGCCCTAGATGGAAGCCCCCTTCCACCAATCACTCACAGAACCCTTCCACTCACTCTGAGAACATCTGGGAATCATTCTGAGACGATCTGCCTCCTCGTCATCCGTAAGTCTCACGCCGCCCTGGTCCTCGGCCTTCCATGGCTAGCGCTTCACGGCCTCCAGATTGACTGGGTCAAACATGTGATCACGGGTTGGAGTCCCTCTTGTGCCACGTCATGCCTTCACTCTGCACTCCATACCCCCACAATTACAGCCAAGAATGAAAACACCCCGGACATCTCTAACGTCCCCACTTATTATCACGATCTCCAGCAGGTTTTCAGCAAAACCCAAGCCATGTAGCTTCCTCCTCATCGTCCATACGACTGTGCCATCGACCTTCTCCCAGGCACCTCCCCGCCCTAAGGCCGACTGTACTCCTTGTTTCGCCAAGAGAGAGAATCCATGAACACCTACATCACAGAGGCCCTCGCCGCCGGAATCATCCGCCCATCCTCCTCCCCTGCTGGGGCAAGTTTCTTCTTCGTGAAGAAGAAAGACGGGTCCCTTCGCCCATGTATCGATTACAGGGGCCTCAACGAGATCACCGTCAGGAACCGCTACCCACTTCCACTCATGGCGACCGCCTTCGAGCTACTCCAGGGGGCCAACACGTTCACGAAACTCGACCTGCGAAATGCTTATCACCTTGTCCGCATTCGCGAGGGAGATGAGTGGAAGACAGCCTTTAACACTTCTACGGGACATTACGAATATCTGGTGGTCCCTTTTGGTCTCACCAACGCCCCCGCCGTCTTCCAGTCCCTAATGTCCCCGTTCCAGTGCTGCTTAGGCTACCAACCTCCACTCTTCCCAGTCCAAGAATTAGAGGTGGAGACTCCGTCAGCTCAACACTTCGTCCGCCGCTGCAGACAAACGTGGCTACGTGCTAGGCGAACTCTGACACGAGCCATCTCCTCTTACAAGAGACAGGCGGACCGCCACCGCACCAAGGCTCCCAGATACCGGGTGGGAGATCGAGTCATGCTCGCCACAAAGGACATTCCCTTGAAGACACTTTCACGCAAGCTCTCTCCCCGTTTTATCGGACCCTTCACAATAACCAGGATAACCAACCCGTGCGCTGTCCGTCTCCTACTCCCATCGTCTATGCGACGCATCCACCCCACCTTCCATGTGTCCCAGCTACGACGCATCGTAAACTGTACTCTAACTGTAAATTGTCACGCTCTCAGTGCCTTTTGATATTTCCTTTCCCACGCTGTCAGACCCTCATCATGTGGTCACGCCCCGCCGGCACACCAGTTTCTCATCTGGCGTTGATTTCATCCAGCTTATTCAATTCAATTCAATTCAGTTTTATTTGTATAGCGCTTTTAACAATTGACATTGTCTCAAAACAGCTTTACACAATCAAAATAATTATTTAAGTTTGTATGGAATGTGAATGTGTATGAATCAAAATGTTCAGATATTCCCTGGTGAGCAAGCCCGAGGGCGACAGTGGCAAGGAAAAACTCCCTGAGACGGTAATAGGAAGAAACCTTGAGAGGAACCAGACTCGACAGGGAACCCATCCTCATCTGGGTGAAACAGATAGCAGGAAATGATCTGCATTTATACAGTGTTAGGTTCAGCTATAATAGTTGATGTTAATTAATGTTATAATAGTTGATGTAAAATGGAGTCCAGTAGTTATTCGAGACTCAGATAGACTTGTAAGGAACTTATAAGGAAGCGCAGCGCGCTGCCTCGCGCTGGATTATTGTGTGTTTTTTTGGCCATAGTTTTCTCGCGTTTCTGTTCATGACTTTTCACGTTGCTGATCTCGCTTGTCTCTCGTTTTCCCCCTCGCCTCCCGATTTGGATTATTGCCACGCTTGGATTTAACGGCTTTGAACTTTCGCTTTCGTTTCTCGACCACGGCTCAGCTTCACGTTTTGGCTCGACGCCCTCGCTGACTGATCACACGGCTTTGATCTCTTGCTCTCCCCTCCTCGACTTCGACTCAGCTCCACGCTCACGGCGCGTCTCCCGCCCCCGCGGATTTCCCGGCGCGACATGCCCACTCTCATTCCTTCAAGCACAGTCAACGCCTCGTGCCTGCACCTGCATCTGGATTCACCTCCGCGAACTGACGAACATCGCAGCTCCCTGACACACACACAATTCGATTCAATTCAAATTTATTTGACTATTTAACAAAGGTCATTGTCACAAAGCAGCTTTACAAAATCATAAGAAAATACATTGGAACCTCGGATTGCGAGTAACGCGGTTTGCGTGTCACGAGCCAGCGAGACTCAGTGAGCTCTTCACAGGCTTAAAAATCTATTCCGGGTTTTCCCGCCTGCACGCACCGCTTTCAATTATGGCACAGCTGTATGGGATCAAGTAATCATCCCTCAGCTTTATAAGCATACCAAAGACATCACTCAGCGCCGCAGTGTTTCACTCATGTGCCCCGTACTTCTCGTGATATTTTGTCTTGTGTAATCTTGCCCGTTGCCGATTCTCATCTCGTCTTCGCCCTTGGTTATCTCGGCTGTTTTCGGACTGATCTGTGCGTATGACCCTGACTGTGTTTGGATACTGGCTTTGGACCTGCATCTCGGGATTTGTTTGTTCAAACCAGAAGCCTTAGCTCCTCCCTCTCAGTTCCCGCTGTGAACCAGCGGCGAAAAAAGAAACAGCCGCAACAGTTCCCAAAGATATTCTGCATCCAATAAGTTTATCTGTCTTCTGCTATTGGGGCTTTTTTCCTTCCACGCACGTCCCTGACAGTACACTGCGGCCATGTCAGACTCAGAAGATGCTTACCATCCCAGGCCAAGCCTCCATACCAAGCTCCAGCTCTGGGCAAGCAGCTGATCGGAGGCCAAACTTCGCCAAACAGTCGCCCAACAGGGAGCTCATTAACTCTCAGCAGCAGAACTCCTGAAGATATCCCAAATGCTGTTGTCGACTGAGTTTCAATAGGTCTCCTCTGCACTTCCCTCAACTCTCACTCACCCAGTTCGAAATGAACCTCGCCTAGCACCCTATAACGGAGATCCTGGCACTTGTTGCTCATTTTATCTCAATTTTCTCTGTTGCTCGAGCTCCAGCCCTCAACCTTCCCTACTGAGCACTCCAAGGTGGTGTACATTATCATGTTGTTAATGTTGGTGATGTTAACGACCCTTGCTGTGCCATCTTCGATGGGAGGGAGGTGACTATGCCAGTGAGCTCCGAACCCTGGGCTCCCTGAGTCAGTCTAGGATCAGCTGATTTCCCAGGTAGACTCGCGCCTTAGAGAGCGCCACCGGCCTCCGAACGAACCCCAGCTCAAAGCTGGCACCTCTTCCACTCCGACCATGCCAGCCAAACCTCCTGTCGAACCAATGCAGATCGGATGAGCCCGGATCTCATCGGAGGAGCGGCAACGCCGGATTCAGGCAGGAGCGTGCCTCTACTGTGGTCAGGTAGGGCGGGCATTTGCACGTACAGTGTCCGTGAAAAGCCAGGCCCCCCCAGTGAACCTAGGCAGAGGTCGTCCCATCCTTCCTGTCACACTCTTTCTCAGGACTCAGGCTCATGTGGCTCAGGCCCTCATCGACTCTGGGTCCGACCAGAACATGACCAGTGCTAAGAAGGTCATAGAACTGTATGTTCCCACTCTCCTTCTTAAAGCTCCATTGTCTGTTCATGCCTTTGATGGAATGACCATCGAACCACTCCAGTCACCCTGAGAACCTCTGGCAATCACACAGAAGAAATTTCCTTCCTTGCTTATTTGCCTTGGGTGGAGCCCTCTCTGCCTGGCCTCTTGCCTAAAGTCTGCTCTCTGCCCAACTTTAGCCTCGGCCGCCAGTGAGGACTTTCCTGACCTCTCTGGGGTTCTGCAAGATTATGTTGATCTCAAGGCTGTGTTCAGCAAGTCTCGGGATATTTCTCTCCCTTCTCATTGCCGCTATGACTGCGGAATCCACCCTCTGCCTGGCACAGCTCCACCACTATCACAAACTGCTACCCACTTCCCCTGATGTCCTCTGCCTTTGACCTCCTGCAAGTGGCCCAAGTCTTTACGAAACTCGACCTCCGCTGCACATATCACCTAGTCAGAATCAAAAAAAAGGGGATGAATTGAAGCCTTCAACACTCCATCTGGTCATTACGAGTATGCCTTTTGGTCATGCCTTTTGGATTGGCCAACTCCCCAGCTGTGTTCCTTGCTCTGGTGAATGATGTGCTCAGAGATTTTATCAACGTCTACGTACTTGGATGACATCCTCATATCCTCTCACTCATTGAAAAAATTTAAAAGGCACGCCCGCCAGGTACTCCAGAGGCTCCTCGAGAATCAGCTCTTTTTTAAGGCTGAGAAGTGCGAGTTCCCCAGAAGCACAGTCTATATTACAAAATATAGAAATATAGAAGAACAAAGTATATATATAAAATTTCAAAGTGACAATGGTTGTGCAAATATGCATAAAAATTTACTTATTAAAGTGTCTTGTGTTTTATGAATTTTATGTATTTATTTTTTGGGCTGTGGAATGAATAATTTGAGTTTCCATTATTTCTTATGGGAAATTTGAAAATATGAGTGTTTTGGAATCCGAGCCCACTTCCAGAACAAATTATCCTCGTAATCCAAAGTTCCACTGTACTGTTGAGCTACAGCACAGAGCTGGAGAGCTGCAGGGATGCTGCACATCTACCAAAAAAAGACACTTATCATGTTGTGTGTTTAACGCCTGCTCTGTGTTCTCTGCACTCAGATGATTTTCAGATTTCTAAACACACTTGGTTCGTGTTTATTTTTCTTTTAAATGAGTGATAGAGGAGGACATAATTTGAGGATGAGGTGAATGAGGTGGTCTTCTTACCCACGTCACTCAAAACCTTGATGCAAGCCTCCACACTGCCTTTCTGACTCGGCACCAGCCAGGTACAGTGATACACACGGAACACACCCTGCAGCAGCTGCACAAACACTGGCTGCCGAGTCTGAGGAACAAACAGACACACACAAACATAAACCAGAAATAAAACATCATCTCCATGACAGGATTACGACTCACACTCTGATAAGCCTCATCCTGACTAACACCCCCAGCCGACTCCCCATCTACACCATCCCAAATCCCTCAGCACTGCACTGATGGCCTTTTACCCCAGCACTGCAGTGTACTGATTGGTTAGAAGTTAATTTTTAATTCTCCTCAACAGCAGCTTTGACAGAAGTGTAGATTTATATTAATGCACTCTGTGTCATATGTTATTGTTTCCATAGTAACGACTCTTGCACAGGGAACATAGCGTCACTTATGCCTCTTTTCCACTGCATAGAACGGCACGACACGGTTCAGTTCAACTCACTTCGGTTCAGCGCAGTTTGGCTCGGTTTGCGCTTCCACTGCAGTGTAGTAACGCCACAAACAAACACACAACAATGGAGCATATCGGCGGCATGGTGTTCTTCATTCTCGGCATGTGGATGTTTTTAACAGCGAGACGAAGGAGTTTGTTTCAAAAGAGGCCGACGATTAATACAAAAAGGTGCGTGCGATCCTTCTCTGGCTGTTCTAAATATAGCGGTTCTGTTGTGTCTCGTGTCGCAAGTTGGGTGACGCAGTAATGATGATTTTCTCCGGCTAATCAGTGACCAGCCGTGTTTACACGTCAAGTTTTGGTAACGGTTCGGCGCGCTTGGAACCTCGGCTGAGGTGGTACTAAAAAAAAGGACCAGGTACTATGTACTGTTCCCAGTGGAAAACCCCCCAAAAGTGAGTAGAACTGAACCGTGTCGTGTCGTACTATGCAGTGGAAAAGCGCCATAAGAAACTCACAGGGAACTCACTATGTTACTAAACTGAGATGAATGATGAAGTAGGACATGTTGTTCTTCAATAAACATTTGATTAAAAGTTGTGGTACATGAGGAATAAAACACGGAATATGCTGTTAAAGAAAATCACCTTTCCTTTATCACCTTCATAATCTCCTTAACCAGTAACACTTTCTTTTTCATCTGCCATTATTTTTATATACAGTAACTGCACTTCCTCAAGTGTTTGATTCCTTTTGTATTTTGCTTTTTGGTCAAAAACTGTCAGAATATAAGTTAATGTGTTTGAATGTGTGAGGCATCAGTAGATTTTTTCCACCCTCTGATTGTCTGCTGGTGTTCATCACCTGCAGGCTGGTGCTCTGGTCAGAAAACGGTGAGCTGAAGAAGGTGGTGACGATGCTCATGATGGTCTCGGTCACATAACGCTCCAGAACCGTATCCGCATGCTTACGATCACTCGTGTTGTTACACACCTGCCGGGAGAGAGACCAAAGGTCATACAGAGTTCATATAGGTGTCTGACATCACAGACTTGATTTGGTGACCTTAATAGAATCAGGTTTCACCCCTGCAATGTACTTTGTGTGTATATGCAGGACACATACAGGAGGAAACAAATACTGCTCCAAATTCACAATATGAATTGTTTTAAACCAAATTTAAATGCAGCTCCAATTTTATGGGACTGGGTTTTTTTTAATAGTCTGGGAGCCACAGGCGGAGATAAACAGCCCCCGACTCCGGCATTACAGCCCTCACAGCAGGGCGAGTGGGTGACGACTCAGCGGCATACTCGTTCAGCCAAAGCTAACGCTAAGGCTAGCCCACCGGAGCACACCTCCTCTGCGCTTCACGTGTCCAACAGGTTTGCTTTCCTCAGTACTGCACCCGCTGAAAAACCTGAAAGAGCTCTGGTTATAGGAGACTCTATACTGAGACACGTGACATTAGCTAGACCTTTAGGGGCGCCAGCGGCAGTGGTTAGGTGTATCCCGGGAGCCAGAGCACCGGACATAGCAGGTAATCTTAGGGCTCTAGGACAGCACAGGTTCTCTAAGATAGTGGTACATGCTGGAGCTAACGATATACGTCTTCGTCAGTCAGAGGTTAGTAAGAGTAACTTTACAGAGGTGTTTAAATTAGCGAAGGCGATGTCCGATGAAGTAATATGCTCTGGTCCCATCCCAATGAGACGTGGCGACATAGCTTACAGCAGGTTATGGTCGCTGAACCGCTGGATGCCCCAAGAATAATGTGGGCTTTATAGATAATTGGAAGACCTTTGAGGGAAAAGCTGGCCTGTTAGGGCGGGACGGTGTCCATCCCACTCGGGAAGGTGCTGCTCTCATTTCCTGTAGTATAGCTCATAGTCTCAGTAGAGGTCTAGTTAATCGGTGACAATCCAGAGCCCAGGCCAGGGAGCAGACAGACAGGCTAAACCAACCGTCTGCTAGCTGCATAGAGTCGTCACTCAGGGTTCACCTTATTGAGACTGTGTCTGTTCCCCGATCTAAGCAAAAATGTAGAAAGACTCAGAAAGTCTGTTTCAATAATCTAATTAACATGAAGTCCACAAACTCCGATCACACTGAGTATGTAGCTCTAAATGAAGCTAGTCCTCCTGGATACAGCTACATACACCAGCCTCGGTTAACTGGTAGAGGAGGAGGCGTCACAGTTATTCATAATGATAACTATCTGAACATTTTGATTCATACACATTCACATTCCACACAAACTTAAATAGTTCTTTTGATTGTGTAAAGCTGTTTTGAGACAATGTCAATTGTTAAAAGCGCTATACAAATAAAACTGAATTGAATTGAATTGAATAACCTGTCTATCGTACAAAAACACGGACACAAATTTAACTCATTTGTAATTCTTTATAGTAACATAAGTGTATTTAAGTATATTAAGTCAGCTCAGTCGATTCCACTAATTATAATTTACAGACCTCCAGGGCCGTATTCGGAATTTCTTAGAGAATTTGCAGATTTCATCTCAGACCTGGTCGTTTCTGTAGACAAAGTGTTAATTGCTGGAGATTTTAACATTCATTTTGAGAATCCAGAAGACCCTCTGAGAACAGCATTTATGTCCATACTGGACTCCGTAGGCGTAAATCAGTGTGTAGTAGGACCCACTCATAAAGCAGGTCACACTTTAGACTTAATAATATTTTTCGGATTAAGTATAAGAAATGTATTCACAATTCCACTGTCTGAAATTATCTCAGATCACTATCTTGTCTCCATTCAAGTGTGTCACAGTGATAATGTACGCACAGCACCGCGCTACCGTATTAAACGTACACTAGGGCTGCACGATATATCGGAAAAATATCGTTATCGCGATAATGGCATGCGCGATAACCATATCGCAAGGAGTTGCGATACATACCTTATTTGCCAAGCATTTGTGTGTCCAAATTTGACCAATCAGATGGGCCTTTACTATGTTTATACCCGCTTATATCTTCATATATATATATAAAATATATATTATTTATATCTTTATACTTCATTCTGTCGCGAACTAAGCCCGGATGATCAGAAGACTTAGCGATTAGCCGTTAGCCGCGATTAGCCGTTAGCCCTTTATAGACGGTAAACCCAAACGCGGAAGCAAGCGAGTAGGCAGGATAACCACACGAATTAGTTTAAGGACTCTCACAGAAGGGGAGCAACGGAAAAACACACATTTAACCCGCATCCTATAAACACACACTCGAATCAGAAAGGAAACAATCTGAACCGACCTGGTGAACTCAGTGACTGAGCTCTATGCTGTGGTTTGTTTACTATTCTTATACTTCCGGGTTCGCGCCCGCATTACTTCGGGGTCCTAGTGCCGGTCGCGGAGCCAGTGTGTGTGAGCGTGCGTGCGTGTGTGTGTGCGTGTGTGTGACAAATAGTATTTTTTTTATTTAATTTTTGTTTAATAATATTTATTTTTATTAAAAATAAGACAGGCAAGCCAAAGAGAATATTTAGTTTAAAAGATGCTCTTGTTTTAAGACACTATTGATGAGTGTTACACGGTTACACTTAAATAAACAGTAATGTTTGAAAGTAATTCATATTGTGTTGGCAGGTTTATAGTAACAGCAAACCAGAAGTCAGAATATCTGCTGAGGGGTTTTGAGTCATTCATAGTGTTTTGAAGTCTAAATATTTGCAACTTCCTTGACATATAGTTTCTTTTTAGTCTGAATTAGATTTAATTACATCAGACGAATATCTATTACCTGTTTATTTTAGTATCATCATTACATATAAATAAATAATAAAATAAAAAATAGGCAATAATAATAATTAAAAAATGCATTTCTCTAGGGAAATGTTATGTCGCAAGAAATATCGTTATCGCAGTATTCAACAACAATATCGCATATTTTCCTAATATCGTGCAGCCCCTAACGTACACTCACATCAACTACCACACAGAGTTTTATCAGAAATCTCCCAGAGTTACCAACTTCGATTAGGCCACCGTCTGACCCCACAGAACTCGATCAGGCGACTGAATATTTGGAGTCGACATTTCGTTGTACCTTAGATAATGTAGCTCCAGCTAAAAGAAAAATGATTAGAGATAAGAAACTCGCTCCCTGGTATAACGATCACACGCGCACTTTAAAACAGACCGCTCGGAAATTAGAGCGTAAATGGCGTCAAACTAAATTGTTAGTCTTTCAAATAGCATGGAAAGAGAGCATCCTGAACTATAGGAAAGCTCTTAGTGTAGCTAGATCAACGTATCTCTCCACTCTTACAGAAGAAAATAAAAATAATCCTAGATTTTCATTTAATACCGTAGCCAAATTAACCAGAAATAAGACCACTACAGAAATCTCCACAACAACATCATGCAATAGTGAGGACTTCATGAACTTCTTTAATAATAAAATTGTAAATATCAGGCATAAAATTGAGGCTTTGAAACCGAACAATGTAATTGATACAAATGTTAACCTAGCCATGTCAGATTCAAACCTAGAATACTTTACTCCCCTTGAAGAGAATGAATTAATTTCACTCATCTCTTCTGCAAATTCATCAACCTGTATATTAGATCCTATACCGACACATTTTCTTAAACAGATAGTACCAGTAATAACAGAACTGCTGTTGAGAATAATTAATTCCTCACTCAACATTGGTTATGTTCCAAAATCTTTTAAATTAGCAGTTATAAAACCAATAATTAAGAAACCTGACCTCGACCCCTGTCAGCTGTCCAATTACAGGCCAATATCAAACCTCCCCTTTATCTCTAAGATTCTGGAAAAGATAGTAGCGGAGCAGCTATGCTCATATCTACATAGAAATGGCATACATGAACCGTATCAGTCAAGATTTAGGCCTCATCACAGCACAGAAACAGCACTCGTTAAATTAGTAAATGACCTCCTATTGGCCTCTGATCAGGGTTGTGTAACTATGCTTGTATTACTCGACTCGACTGCAGCTTTTGACACCATTGATCATAGTATTCTTCTTCACAGATTAGAAAATGTAGTAGGAATTAAGGGTACAGCGCTCTCCTGGCTCAGATCGGAGTTTGGCATTCCGCAGGGTTCAGTTTTAGGCCCACTGCTTTTTTCCCTTTACATGCTTCCTCTGGGCAACATAATCTGTAAGCATGCTATTAGTTTTCATTGTTATGCTGACGACACACAGCTATACGTCTCAACAAAACCTGATGAGAAAAACCCTCTTACTAAAGTTGAGCAATGTGTGCAGGACATAATAAATTGGGTGCTAATTAACTTCCTTCTGCTTGATCCAGATAAGACAGAAGTTCTAGTCATAGGACCGCATACAGCTAGAAGTAAAATCTTAGATCACACCGTAACTTTAGATGGCCTTTCTGTTCCATCAAGTGCAACAGTAAAAGACCTTGGCGTGATTATAGATTCCATCCCTTCATTTGAAGCTCATGTACAAACCGGATTCCAAAAAAGTTGGGACACTAAACAAATTGTGAATAAAAACTGCAATGATGAGGAGATGGCAAATGTCAATATTTTATTCATAATAGAACATAAATCACGGAACAAAAGTTTAAACTGAGAAAATGTATCATTTTAAGGGAAACATATGGTGAATCAAAATGTCATGTTGTCAACAAATCCCAAAAAAGTTGGGACAAGGCCATTTTCACCACTGTGTGGCATCTCCCCTTCTTCTTACAACACTCAACAGACGTCTGGGGACAGAGGAGACCAGTTTCTCAAGTTTAGAAATAGGAATGCTCTCCCATTCTTGTCTAATACAGGCCTCTAACTGTTCAATCGTCTTGGGCCTTGTTTGTCGCACCTTCCTCTTTATGATGCGCCAAATGTTCTCTATAGGGGAAAGATCTGGACTGCAGACTGGCCATTTCAGTACCCGGATCCTTCTCCTACGCAGCCATGATGTTGTGATTGATGCAGAATGTGGTCTGACATTATCTTGTTGAAAAATGCAGGGTCTTCCCTGAAAGAGATGACTAGATGTTGTTCTAGAACCTGAATATATTTTTCTGCATTGATGGTGCCTTTGCTCTCTACAAAGACAATGTAGAGAGTAAATATATGTGGGTATCTTATTTGCGGGTTTATTTTACGCAGCTATTGAATTCGGAGATGCGAATATGCGTATATCAAACTAACTTTACCGCGGACACAAACCGGGTCAGTAGCGTACTGTATGTAGTGAGCATAATAACGTTAATGGATACATTTGTTACATGGACCACAAAAAAGCAGGCGATTCAGCACGATCACCCTAATCAACCAAAAAGCCAAACGAAAGGAAAACATGATGAAGCATATGTTGGGCTTGGATTCATAGTGGGAATGGTGGGGGCAGATGAGAAACACATGTGTGTTTTGTGTCTTAAACTGCTGGCAGCAGACAGCATGAGACACAACAAATTAGGAAGACACTTAAGAGACAACACACTCCAGTCACGTTAATAAGCCACTCAACTTATTCTCTAGATAAGTGACAAAGTAAGCCTGTTATAACAATTGCACGTGTATTTTATCTGTTTTGAACTTGGTGTTATTTGATCTTATTGATTTAGAAATTGATATTTCAATAAATAGTAAACTTGGCCGATTTCGTTATCATTTTGTCGACAAGTGGGGCTTGAAATTCGATCACCCCCTTAAGTGGGGAATGACAGAAAATGTTTGAGAACCACTGACTTACACCAACACACACACACGCACACGCACACACTCTCTCTCTCTTGGCTTTACAGCCACCCTTCTCTCAGGTTCCCAAACAAACACACAGCAACTCTTCTCTGTCGCGACTGTTTTCAAAGGTGAGAAGCAGTTTAATTGGTTTTGTTGTTGTTGTTGTTGTTGTTGTTTTACTTTACAGCAGTGATTCCATTAGTATGAGCTCACGCGAATGTGACTAGCGATGTTCCTTGCTAATTTTTTAACGATTTTAAAAACGGTCTCTGTGTGTGTGTGTGTGTGTGTGTGTGTGTGTGTGTGTGTGTGTGTATGTGTGCGTGTGTTATTAATCGCTAAGAAAAATGGTGTTGATAATAATCTGAGCTGTGTGTGCTCTTACTCTGCAGATATCCACAAGAAAGTCATCGAACAGCTTCCACATGTGGTTACTGGTGTAGATCTCCTTCATCTCCACCTCCGTGTCCACATAGCAGTGGTTCAGGAAGTTCACATACGCCATCTTCACCTGAGGGGAACAAACATATGAGTATCTTATCCGTATCTGATGCAGATCTTATCCGTATCTGATGCAGAAAAGCTAGTTCATGCATTCATGACCTCTAGACTGGACTATTGTAATGCATTACTAGGTGGTTGTCCTGCATCCTCAATAAACAAGCTTCAGTTAATCCAAAATGCAGCTGCCAGGGTTCTCACTAGATCCAGAAAATATGATCATATAACCCCAATATTATCATCCCTGCACTGGCTACCTGTTCAGTTTAGAATAAATTACAAAATAGTATTACTTACATACAAGGCCTTAAATGGTTTAGCTCCCACATACCTAACCAGTCTTCTGATGCGCTACAATCCACCACGCGCCTTAAGATCACAAAGCTCCGGACTTCTGGTAGTTCCCAGAATTTCAAAATCTACAAAAGGGGGTAGGGCTTTTTCATATTTAGCTCCAAAGCTTTGGAATAGCCTTCCAGACAGTGTTTGGGGAGCAGACACGGTTTCTCAGTTCAAAAGTAGACTCAAGACGCATCTTTTTAATCTGGCATACACATAACTCATCCCATAATCTCATACTCCAGTACACCTATCCCGAATGGCAACTACGCTAATTCTCCCCATCTGTTCTGTATTTCTCTACCCATCCCGAGGCATCGGGAGATTTTGCCAGCTTCAGTAGACAAAGGCCGACCCTGCGAGGTTCCTGAGGCATCCAGAGAAGAACCAGCTCCAGCTGGATTCAGCTTTATGATGGTTGGAGCTACACATGCTGCTCCTGTGCTTCCAGTGATCCAGACCTCATCTGCCCTCTGCACCTACTGACTCATCCCTATGCTGAACTGGTCTTCATGTCAATTTAAATAATTTCTGTCATATTGAAGTTTCACCTGCACAACACACAAGATGTTATATCATTTCTATCTGTTATCACCCAAATGAGGATGGGTTCCCTGTTGAGTCTGGTTCCTCTCAAGGTTTCTTCCTAAGAAAAAATTCTTTCATTTTTTGTAAATTTTCTTTCATTTTTGTGAAGCTGCTTTGAGACAATGACTATTGTTAAAAGCGCTATATAAATAAAATTTTATTGAATTAAATTGAATTGAGTTAGTAATTTTAATTTTCACAACTTTTTCCATTCACACACACACACACACACACACACCTCAGGGATGCAGTCCTCATGTGTGACCACACGCACAATGTCATCCAGCGGGAGAAGAGAATTACACTTTATCTCTGTGTAAACGTTTTTTCCCTCCGTACACACGGCCAACAGCTCCACCAGGTGGATATGATACCTGTTTTACACACACAAACACACGTAAATCTGCTGTATAGATAATGATGCTTAATTTACACTACAGTGCTGTTGACCTGCCCTCATCTCTCTCTCTCTCTCTCTCTCTCTCTCTCTCACACACACACACACACCTGAGAGCGCTGTTCTCGTCTAGACGCTCCCTTTCAAGACGCATCATCTGCACTAACGTCTGGAATGATGCACGATCATTATAGAACACCAGGACATCCTCACCTGCAGTCACCAGCTTCACACACACACACACACACACACACACACACACACACACACACATTAGACAGAATAAGTTACAGAACTAGTATTAAACTCATTATACATATGGTGGAATGATTGATGTACTCCTTATGACATAATGAGCCTGACCTCGGCCATGACGATGTCCTGACACTTCTTGATGAACTTGTTCTCTGCCTTCACGATGGTCTGCAGGAACTTCAGGTAGTGCACACTGCGACCGTGCGTCTCGATGCAATGCACAAAGTGCTGCACCACGCGCTCGTTAATCTCACTGCAGAGCTGGAAGTTATTCATGAATATGTGCTGCATGGTGACTGCCTCTAGAATCTAAAACAGACACACCCACACACACACACACACATACAGACAGACAGTAAATATACCATATACATTTACTGCCCACTTCACTCAGTGCTCTCATTAAACACCAGAATCAACGCCAGGTCGTTGTCACCTCCATAAACGCTGGGGATTCCTGTAGATTCCTGGTTGGTGACGTAGCTTCCTGTTTTCATATTGTAGCGTTTTTCAACACTAAGCAGGGATCTTGGAGGACGAGTGAGCTTGGTGGCTACCCAATGTAATGACTGGGAGTATTTTATTCTCTCTCAGCACAAGCATAAACACACATACAGGTCAAAACACACACACCCACATGCTTAAACATGGCCGAAGCCACTAACCTAAAACCAACATCCCACCCATGGTGAACACAAACATCATGCTGGACCAAAGCCGGCGATCGCCAGCCCCGCCCACGCCACACTGCCCCCACCCGAGCTGTGACCGTCCCCGGTCACCCCTAATCCTTCAGTCTCTGAGACGTGCAGGCGGTCGGCGCTGGCGCTGCGAACGCCGGAGCCCTGCTGTAGACGACACATGAACATTAACCTGAGGCGGCCGGGCCTCTGCAGCAGTCGCCGTCTCACCGGCATGCGGCTGGTAGGGAGCGGGCGCGAGTGTTGCTCCACCGAGACCGTCTTGCGCCTTTCCAGCCGCACGCCGGCGAGACAGCGAATTCTGCGGAGGCCAAACCGCCTCCGGGACAATGTGCTTCTCCACAAAAGAACCACGCCGACCGCCTTCACGCCTGCAAGACTGAGAGTCATGGTGACCGGGGACGGTCACAGCTCGGGTGGGGGCAGTGTGGCGTGGGCGGGCCAGCGGCTGACGACCGTCATGCTTTGCGGGGTTTTCCTCTCTCTCTACCATGAGAGAGAAGGGTGTTTGGGTTAGTGGCTTCGGCCAAGTTGGGTGCGTGTTATGTGTGTGTGCTTGACCTGTGTATGTGTGCTTGTGCTGTGATAATAAACTACTCCTCAGCCATTTGCATTGGGGAGCAAGTAAGCTCACTCGTACTCCAAGATCCCTGCTAGCGTCGAAAAACGCTACAATATTGTTACCGCGAAAGTTCCTCGTTCGTTTGTATCAGCATTTAAATTACACTGCCTTTTCCGTTTATACTAAATAACAATGTTAACTAGTTTTACGTTCTAATACAACTGAACTTTTGCCTTTTTCTGTTTTTTGCGCTTTTTCAGAGAACGCGCAAATCTCCTCATCTACTGTAAGAACAGCAAGCGGAATCCATCATCAAACAATTAAAACTTCGACACAGAGGTACACTATCATGTCTACCATTCAGCTCGTTTAATGTGTGGAGTGCAGGATGTTTAGACATTCTTCCTCCGTCATTAGCGATGACTAAGAAGATATTAGGGTTAGAGGAGCGCATCCAGACTTTAGAGAGGGTTAGAAAGCGCGAGAGCGGCGTTATTCCTGTAGCGGACAGTCTGGGTGCCGCAGGCGGAGATAATCAGCCCCCGACTCCGGCATTAGAGCCCTCACAGCGGGCCGAGTGGGTGACGACTCGGCAGAGATTTTAATATTCATTTTGAGAATCCAGAAGACCCTCTGAGAACAGCATTTATGTCCATACTGCACTGGAGTAAATCAGTGTGTAGTAGGACCCACTCATAAAGGAAAAAGCAGGTCAGACTTTAGATTTAATAATATTCTTCAGATTAAGTATAAGAAATTTATTCACAATTTAACTGTCTGACGTTATATCAGATGACTATCGTGTCTCAATTAAAGTGTGGCACAGTGCAGCGCAACCGTTTTAAATGTACATTCACATCAACTACCACACAGAGTTTTATCAGTAATCTCCCAGAGTTATCAACTTCGATTAGATCACCGTCTGACCCCACAGAACTCGATCAGGCGACTGAAGTCAAGTCAAGTAGGCTTTATTGTCACTTCAACCATATACAGCTAGTACACAGTGAAATGAAACAACGTTCCTCCAGGACCAAGGTGCTAAATGCAACATAAATTTACAACATAAATTAACATAAAAAACTAAACTAGCTAACTAAGAGGCCTAGTTAGCTGGCTAGTAGAGACAAGACAGATAGACCTAACATAAATTACAACATAAATTAACAAAAACTAACTAGCTAACCCAGAGAGGAAGACAATCTACATTATTTTTAACAGACAACATAAAGTGCACATGCAAATGTGCTAACAAGAGCAACAAAGTGACAAACACGACATGACATAATACACTGTGGTGTTGAGGTGATGAGTTAAGGTAGTGGAGAAACAGTAAACGTTCCTTAACGTAGCAGCAAGAATTAAGAAGTTAGTGCAAAAAGTAATGCAGTAATTAATGTTGTGCAAAAGAGCATTTACAGGTTGGTGTGTACAGTAGTTTGGTAGTGTAGATCAGTTCAATTCAATTCAATTTTATTTATATAGCGCTTTTAACAATGGTCATTGTCTCAAAGCAGCTTCACAAAAATTTAAGAAATTTAACAAAAAAAAAAAAAAATTTATATATATATATATATAGAATAATTATATATAAAGTAATAAATAAATAAATAAAATTATAATAGAAAATAAATAAATAAATAAAAACAAATAATAATAATAATTATAGAAAAGAAAATAATTGGAAGTGTGGATGTGTGAGAAAAATGTGCAGATAATAATGAGATGAATGAATGAAATGTCTCTGATGAGCAAGCCAAGGGTGACGGCGACGGTGGCAAGGAAAAACTCCCTGAGATGGCATTAGGAAGAAACCTTGAGAGGAACCAGACTCAACAGGGAACCCATCCTCATTTGGGCGATAACAGATAGAAATGATATAACATCTTGTGTGTTGTGCAGGTGAAAATTCAATATGACAGAAATTAATAATCAGTGTGTTATATGTGAATAAAATATGTGAATATTTAGAGTCAACATTTCGTTATACTGTACATTATATAATGTAGCTCGAGTTAAAAGAAAAATTATTAGAGATAAGAAACTTCCTCCCTGGTATAACGATCACACGCGCTCTTTAAAACAGACAGGAAATTAGAATGGAAATGGCGTCAAACTAAATTGTTAGTATTTCAAATAGGAAGGAAGGAGAGCATCCTGAACTATAGGAAAGCTCTTAGTGTAGCTAGATCAACATATCTCTCCACTCTTATTGAAAATAACAAAAATAATCCTAGATTTTTATTTAATACCGTAGCCAAATTAACCAGAAATAAGACCACTTCAGAAATCTCCATAAGAACATTGTGACTTCATTTACTTTTTCAATAACAAAATCATAAATATTAGGCAAAAAAATTCAGGCTTTGAAACCAGACAATTTAAGTTATATAGATGGTAAACTAACCACACGACATCAGAACCTAGAATACTTTTCTCCCCTTGAAGAGAATGAACTAATTTCACTCATCTCTTCTTCAATATCGTCAACCTGTATATTACATCCTATACCGACACATTTTCTTAAACAGATAGTACCAGCAATAACAGAACCCATGTTAAAAATAATTAACTTTTCACTCAGCATTGGTTACGTTCCCAAATCCGTTAAATTAGCAGTTATTAAACCACTAATAAAGAAAGCTGACCTCGACCCCTGTCAGCTGTCCAATTACAGGCCAATATCAAACCTCCGCTTTATCGCTAAGATTGTGGAAACGATAGGAACACAGCAGCTATGCTCATATCTACATAGAAATAGCATAAACAAACTGTATCAGTCAGGATTTAGGCCTCATCACAGCACAGAAACAGCACTCGTTAAAGTAGTAAATGACCTCCTACTGTCCTTTTATCAAGGTTGCGTCACTATACTTGTGTTACTCGACCTCAGTGCAGCTTTTGACACCATTGATCATAGTATTCTTCTTCACAGATTAGAAAATGTAGTAGGAATTAAGGGTACAGCCCTCTCCTGGCTCAGATCCTATTTGACCGATCGTTATCAGTATGTAGATTTAAATGGTGATTATTCTGCATGTTCTCTAGTGGAGTTTGGCGTTCCGCAGGGTTCAGTTTTAGGCCCACTGCTTTTTTCCCTTTACATGCTTCCTTTACAAGCATGGTATTAGTTTTCATTGTTATGCTGATGACACACAGAACACGAAATATGTCTCAACAAAACCTGATGAGAAAAACCAGCTTACTAAAGTTGAGCAATGTGTGCAGGACATAAGAAATTGGATGCTAATTAACTTCCTTCTGCTTAATCCGGATAAGACAGAAGTTCTAGTCATAGGACCGCATACAGCTAGAAGTAAAATCTTAGATCACACCGTAACTTTAGATGGCCTTTCCGTTCCATCAAGTGCAACAGTAAAAGACCTCGGCGTGATTATAGATTCCAGCCTTTCATTTGAAGCTCATGTAGATAATATCACCAGGATAGCATTCTTTCACCTCAGAAATATTGCCAAGATAAGAAATATATTGTCGCTAAACGATGCAGAAAAACTAGTTCATGCTTTTATCACTTCTAGGTTGGACTATTGTAATGCCTTACTGTCTGGTTGTTCAGTTAGGTGCATAAACAAGCTTCAGCTAGTCCAGAATGCAGCAGCGAGAGTCCTCACTAGAACCAGAAGATATGAGCACATCACACCTATCCTATCTTCGCTACATTGGCTCCCTGTGAAATTTCGCATTGATTTTACAATACAGTACTACTCTTGACATATAAAGCATTAAATGGTCTCGCGCCGCAGTATCTGAGCGAACTGCTAGTGTCTTACGATCCGCCACGCCTACTTCGGTCAAAGGATGCAGGCTGCTTGTCAGTACCGTATATTATGAAAACTACAGCTGGGGGCAGAGCTTTTTCTTACAAAGCCCCAAAATTATGGAATAGTCTTCCAAATGGTGTTCGGGACTCAGACACAGTCTCAGTGTTTAAGTCTAGGCTCAAAACCTATTTATTTAGCCAAGCATTTTTATAAATAGATTTGCCATAAGGTAAAGGAGCAGATCTGGGGGACTCATGGACGTAGAGTATTATGGTGAACTGGTATGTTTAGATGCTGTCTTCCTCAGTCTCATTTGATCACTCAGGTTTGTTGATGGTGAGGTGATTGTTTGCTTTACATCTCAGGGAGCTCTCATGTTTGTGTTTCCTTCTGGCCCTCCCTTTTAGTTATGCTGTCATAGTTAGTCCTGCCGGAGACCCTGCTTGCACTCTACAGTAAATATACATTCACATTATACATTGTGACTGTGAGCATACCTAATTGCAATCTCTCCTCCTCTTCTCTTTCTCCCCCTCTTTCTCTTTCCTCTCTCCCCCTGTCTCCCCCTTTCACTCTTTCTCTCTCTCTCTCTGTCGAGCTACACATGTCATTCCTGAGCTGCCAGTGATCCAGACTCCCTCTGCCCTCCGGACCTGTCTGATCCATCCTGGTGCCCCGTTTCTGGTTGGAGGTCTCGTCGCATGGATGCCCTGTGTGTCTCTTTGGGATGCGTCTGGTGTCTGGGGATGATTCTCTCTACTTAGAAGATGGTTCTGGCCTCGACTGGTGTTGTCAGCTGTTTCTCTGAGAACTTGACAATTCGATAATTCAGGACTGGAACTTCTCCAATAACTACTGGACTCCATTTTACATCAACTATTATAACATCAATTAACATCAACTATTATAGCTGAACCTAACACTTAACACTGTATAAATGCAGATAATTTCCTGTTATCTGTTTCACCCAGTTGAGGATGGATTCCCTGTTGAGTCTGGTTCCTCTCAAGGTTTCTTCCTATTACCATCTCAGGGAGTTTTTCCTTGCCACTGTCGCCCTCGGGCTTGCTCACCGGGGACTATCTGAACATTTTTGATTCATACGCATTCACATTCCATACAAACTTAAATAATTCTTTTGATTGAGTAAAGCTGTTTTGAGACATTGTCAATTGTTAAAAGCGCTATACAAATAAAACTGAATTGAATTGAATTGAATTGAATTACAAGTTTGTAGGTTTAAATGGTGATTATTGTGCATGTTCTCAAGTGGAGTTTGGTGTTCCACAGAGTTCAGTATTAGGCCCACTTCTTTTTTCTCTTTACATGCTTCCTCTGGGCAACATAATTCGTAGGCATAGTATTTGTTTTGATTGTTATGCTGATGACACACAGTGTCTCAGCAAAACCAGATCAGAAAAACCAGCTTATTAAAGTTGAGCAATGTGTGCAGGGCATAAGAGATTGGATGCTAATTAACTTCCTTCTGCTTAATCCTGATAAGACAGAAGTTCCAGTCATAGGACCACATGAAGGAAGCTTTTTGATCACACTGTAACTTTAAATGGCTTTTCTGTTCCATCAAGTGCAACAGTAAAAGACCTCAGCGTGATTATAGATTCCAGCCTTTCATTTGAAGCTCATGCAGATAATATTACCAGGATAGCATTCTTTCACCTCAGAAATATTGCCAAGATAAGAAATATATTGTCGCTAAATGATGCAGAAAAACTAGTTCATGCTTTTATCACCTCTAGGTTGGACTATTGTAATGCCTTACTCTCTGGTTGTTCAGCTAGGTGCATAAACAAGCTTCAGCTAGTCCAGAATGCAGCAGCGACAGTCCTCACTAGAACCAGAAGATATGAGCACATCACCCATATCTTATCTTCACTGCATTGGCTCCCTGTGAAATTTCGCATTGATTTTACAATACTACTCTTGACATATAAAGCATTAAATGGTCTCGGGCCGCAGTATCTGAGCAAACTGCTAGTGTCTTAAGATCCGCCACGCCTACTTCAGTCAAAGGATGCAGGCTGCTAACCTATTTATTCAATCAAGCATTTTTATAAATAGATTTGCCTTAGGTAAAAGAGCAGATCTGGGGGACTCATGGACGTAGAGTATTATAGTGAACTGGTATGTTTAGATGCTGTCTTCCCCACTCTCATTGATCACTCAGGTTTGTTGATGGTGAAGTGATTAGTCGCTTTACATCTCAGCGTGCCCTAATGTCTGTGTTTCCTTATGGCTCTCCCTTTTAGTTTTGATGTCATAGATAGTCCTGACGGAGTCCCTACTTGCACTCTGTACCAAATATACATTCACATTATACAGTATATTGTTTGACTGTGAACATACATAACTGCTATTTCTCCTTCTCTTCTGCTTTCCTCTTGTCTCTCTTCTCCTCTCTCTCCATTTCTCTCTTTCCCTCTACCTGTCTCTCTGTCGAGCTACACATGTCTCCTGAGCTGCCAGTAATCCATACCTCTGCCCTCTGGAGCTGTCTGACTCATCCTGGTGTCCCTCTTCTGGTTGGGGATCTTCCTGGGATGCGTCTGGTGACTGGGGACAGTTCCACTTTTACCATGAAGACGGTCCTGTCTTCATGTAGAAAGTTGTTATCTGAGGACTTGTAATATTAGTCGCTCTGGAGTTCACGACCAGAGTTTCTTACAGTCTACCTGAGCCTCCAAGAACGAACTGGAGTCCATTTTAACTTAAACATATCTCTTGTTATACTGAAGTTCCAGCCTCCTAACACACAGTATGACTGCAGATCAATCCCTGCTATTTGTTCACCCCAATTCAGTTTTATTTGTATAGCGCTTTTAACAATTGACAATGTCTCAAAACAGCTTGACACAATCAAAAGAATTATTTAAGTTTGTATGGAATGTGAATGTGTATGAATCAAAAATGTTCAGATAGTCCCTGGTGAGCAAGCCCGAGGGCGACAGTGGCAGGGAAAAACTCCCTGAAATGGTAATAGGAAGAAACCTTGAGAGGAATCAGACTCAACAGGGAACCCATCCTCATCTGGGTGAAACAGATAACACTGTATTAATGCAGATAATTTCTGTGTTAGGTTCAGCTATAATAGTTGATGTTAATTGATGTTAAAATGGAGTCCAGTAGTTATTGGAGACTCAGATAGACTTGTAGAAAGTTCCAGTCCTGAATTATCGAATTGTCAAGTTCTCAGAGAAACAGCTGACAACACCAGTCGAGGCCAGAACCATCTTCTAAGTAGAGAGAATCATCCCCAGACACCAGACGCATCCCAAAGAGACACACGGGGCATCCATGCGACGAGACCTCCAACCAGAAACGGGGCACCAGGATGGATCAGACAGGTCCGGAGGGCAGAGTGAGTCTGGATCACTGGCAGCTCAGGAATGACATGTGTAGTTCGACAGAGAGAGAGAGAGAGAGAGAGAAAGAGTGAAAGGGGGAGACAGGGGGAGAGAGGAAAGAGAAAGAGGGGGAGAAAGGAAGAAGAGGAGAGATGGCAATTAGGTATGGTCACAGTCACAATGTATAATGTGAATGTATATTTACTGTAGAGTGCAAGCAGGGACTCCGGCAGGACTAACTATGACAGCATAACTTAAAGGGAGAGCCAGAAGGAAACACAAACATGAGGGCTCCCTGAGATGTAAAGCAAACAATCACCTCACAGTCAACAAACCTGAGTGATCAAATGAGAGTGAGGAAGACAGCATCTAAACATACCAGTTCACCATAATACTCTACGTCCATGAGTCCCCCAGATCTGCTCCTTTACCTTATGCCAAATCTATTTATAAAAATGCTTGGCTAAATAAATAGGTTTTTAGCCTAGACTTAAACACTGAGACTGTGTCTGAGTCCCGAACACTATTTGGAAGACTATTCCATAATTTTGGGGCTTTGTAAGAAAAAGCTCTGCCCCCAGCTGTAGTTTTCATAATACGCGGTACTGACAAGCAGCCTGCATCCTTTGACCGAAGTAAGCGTGGCGGAACGTAAGACACTAGTAGTTCGCTCAGATACTGCGGCGCGAGACCATTTAATGCTTTATATGTCAAGAGCAGTATTTTAAAATCAATGCGAAATTTCACAGGGAGCCAATGTAGTGAAGATAGGATAGGGGTGATGTGCTCATATCTTCTGGTTCTAGTGAGGACTCTCGCTGCTGCATTCTGGACTAGCTGAAGCTTGTTTATGCACCTAACTGAACAACCAGACAGTAAGGCATTACAAAAGTCCAACCTAGAAGTGATAAAAGCATGAACTAGTTTTTCTGCATCGTTTAGCGACAATATATTTCTTATCTTGGCAATATTTCTGAGGTGAAAGAATGCTATCCTGGTGATATTGTCTACATGAACTTCAAATGAAAGGCTGGAATCCATAATCACGCCGAGGTCTTTTACTGTTGCACTTGATGGACCAGAAAGGCCATCTAAAGTTACGGTGTGATCTAAGATTTTACTTCTAGCTGTATGCGGTCCTCTGACTAGAACTTCTGTCTTATCCGGATTAAGAAGAAGGGAGTTAATTAGCATCCAATTTCTTATGTCCTGCACACATTGCTCAACTTTAGTAAGATGGTTTTTCTCATCAGGTTTTGTTGAGACGTATAGCTGTGTGTCGTCAGCATAACAATGAAAACTAATACCATGCTTATGGATTATGCTGCCCAGAGGAAGCATGTGAAGGGGGAAAAGCAGTGGGCCTAAAACTGAACCCTGCGGAACACCAAACTCTACTAGAGAACATGCAGAATAATCACCATTTAAGTCTACATACTGATAACGATCGGTCAAATAGGATCTGAGCCAGGAGAGGGCTGTACCCTTAATTCCTACTACATTTTCTAATCTGTGAAGAAGAATAGCATGATCAATGGTGTCAAAAGCTGCACTGAGGTCGAGTAATACAAGCATAGTTACACAACCCTGATCAGAGGCCAATAGGATGTCATTGACTACTTTAACGAGTGCTGTTTCTGTGCTGTGATGAGGCCTAAATCCTGACTGATACAGTTCATGTATGCCATTTCTATGTAGATATGAGCATAGCTGCTCCGCTACTATCTTTTCCAGAATCTTAGAGATAAAGGGGAGGTTTGATATTGGCCTGTAATTGGACAGCTGACAGGGGTCGAGGTCAGGTTTCTTAATTATTCGTTTAATAACTGCTAATTTAAAAGATTTTGGAACATAACCAATGCTGAGTGAGGAATTAATTATTCTCAACAGCGGTTCTGTTATTACTGGTACTATCTGTTTAAGAAAATGTGTCGGTATAGGATCTAATATACAGGTTGATGAATTTGCAGAAGAGATGAGTGAAATTAGTTCATTCTCTTCAAGAGGAGTAAAGTATTCTAGGTTTGAATCTGACATGGCTAGGTTAACATCTGTATCAATTACATTGTTCGGTTTCAAAGCCTCAATTTTATGCCTGACATTTACAATTTTATTATTAAAAAAGTTCATGAAGTCCTCACTATTTCTGTAGTGGTCTTATTTCTGGTTAATTTGG
The DNA here is from genome assembly GCA_030522415.1 of Channallabes apus. Taxonomy (NCBI): domain Eukaryota; kingdom Metazoa; phylum Chordata; class Actinopteri; order Siluriformes; family Clariidae; genus Channallabes; species Channallabes apus. The sequence goes on from CM060112.1 coordinate 169,466, forward strand.
CTACAGTATTAAATAAAAATCTAGGATTATTTTTATTTTCTTCTATAAGAGTGGAGAGATACGTTGATCTAGCTACACTAAGAGCTTTCCTATAGTTCAGGATGCTCTCTTTCCATGCTATTTGAAATACTAACAATTTAGTTTGACGCCATTTACGCTCTAATTTCCGAGCGGTCTGTTTTAAAGTGCGCGTGTGATCATTATACCAGGGAGCGAGTTTCTTATCTCTAATAATTTTTCTTTTAGCTGGAGCTACATTATCTAAGGTACAACGAAATGTCGACTCTAAATATTCAGTCGCCTGATCGAGTTCTGTGGGGTCAGACGGTGACCTAATCGAAGTTGATAACTCTGGGAGATTACTGATAAAACTCTGAGTGGTAGTTGATGTGAATGTACGTTAAATACGGTAGCGCGTTGCTGTGCGTACATTATCACTGTGACACACTTGAATGGAGACAAGATAGTGATCTGAGATAATTTCAGACAGTGGAATTGTGAATACATTTCTTATACGTAATCCGAAAAATATTATTAAGTCTAAAGTGTGACCTGCTTTATGAGTGGGTCCTACTACACACTGATTTACACCTACGGAGTCCAGTATGGACATAAATGCTGTTCTCAGAGGGTCTTCTGGATTCTCAAAATGAATGTTAAAATCTCCAGCAATTAACACTTTGTCTACAGAAACGACCAGGTCTGAGATGAAATCTGCAAATTCACTAAGAAATTCAGAATATGGCCCTGGAGGTCTGTAAATTATAATTAGTGGAATCGACTGAGCTGACTTAATATACTTAAATACACTTATGTTACTATAAAGAATTTCAAATGAGTTAAATTTGTGTCCGTGTTTTTGTACGATAGACAGATTATCATTATGAATAACTGCGACGCCTCCTCCTCTACCAGTTAACCGAGGCTGGTGTATGTAGCTGTATCCAGGAGGACTAGCTTCATTTAGAGCTACATACTCGTCCTGTTTAACCCATGTTTCAGTTAAACAGAGTATATCAAACGCCTGATCCGTGATAATTTCATTAACAATAACTGCTTTTGATGCGAGAGATCTAATATTTAACAATCCTAACTTCAGATCAGAGGTGCCGGCTGCGCATTCAGTGTGATCGGAGTTTGTGGACTTTATGTTAATTAGATTATTGAAACAGACTTTCTGAGTCTTTCTACATTTTTGCTTAGCTCGGGGAACAGACACAGTCTCAATATGGTGAACCCTGAGTGACGACTCTATGCAGCTAGCAGACGGTTGGTTTAGGATGGGTTCCCTGTTGAGTCTGGTTCCTCACAAAGTTTCTTCCTATTACCATCTCAGGGAGTTTTTCCTTGCCACTGTCTCCATTGTCCTCAGCTCGTTCATCAGGGACAGTCTAATCATTTTGATTAATACACATTCACATCTCATACAAACTTAAATAATTATTTTGATTGTGTAAAGCTGCTTTGCGACAATATCAATTGTTAAAAGTGCTATACATATAAAATGTAATTGAATTGTAGCACTTTGTGATTATATTATGTGCTATATCCTTCCTGTCATTCAGATCAGCCTGATCATTCTCCTTTGAGCCTCATCAGCAGATCACCAGTTTAGAAAACACTTAATCCAGCACGCATGATGCAGGTAAAGACACTGAGCTCAGGGAAATGTTTTCCCCAGTCTAACGTTTGATGTGAACAGTGGCTGAAGCTCCTGACGTGGGTCCGAGGGACATTATGCAGTGTGCTGCTGCCACATGATTGGCTGATTAGGTAACTGCAGGTGTACAGGTGTTCCCACTAACAAGTGGTGCAAGTATACAGGTGAGATGTGCTGCATGAATATTTACACCTAGATCTGTAAACAACTTGGCATTTTGCACACCTTGAACATGGCACCTTTTATTGAACACACCCCTTTCAAAAATATTGGAACACAATTGAATCACTCCTGGCAAACGTCTCGTTTTTAACCTCCCCAAGTTCTCCCACACCACCCCACTCCTCCGCTCCCTGCACTGGCTTCCTGTAGCTGACCGCATCAAATTCAAAACGCTGATGCTTGCCTACAAAGCTAAAAATGGCCCAGCACCCACTTACCTCTCTGCTGTAATCACACCGCGCACTGCGCCACGTTCCCTCCGATCCTCCAGCACTGCTCGCCTCATCCCACCATCTCTCAGGGATCGAGGACGACATTCATCCAGACTCTTTACTGTTCTGGCACCGAAGTGGTGGAACGAACTTCCTCTAGATGTCCGTACAGCAGAGACTTTGACTATATTTAAACGACGACTCAAGACGCATCTGTTTCTCCAGTACGTGGACTAACCCCCCCCACCCCCCCAATAAAAAACCTCTTCCCAGTTTTGTTGGACTAATGGCACTTAGTTATTAACCTAGTTAACCCTGTGTAAGTATGTATCCAGTGATGTAAACTTCTTTAAAGCACTTTTTGTAAGTCGCTCTGGATAAGAGCGTCTGCCAAATGCCTAAATGTAAATTGAAAAAGTTTAACATTGTATGTGTGTGTGTGTGTGTGTGTGTGTGTGTGTGTGTGTGTGTGTGTGTGTGTGTGTGTGTGCGCGTGTGTGTGTGTGTGTGTGTGTGTGCACATATAGCATTTTTATACAATTTCCCTTTGGGATTAATATAGTACTCTATCAAGTCTTACTCCAGGGTTGAGGAACAGGTTAATGTGTTTGTGCAGTAGAGCCTGGTTCTGCTGGTTTCCTGCACAAAAGTTCTGGAGGAACTGATGAGCGAGGGTCATGATCTCCTGCATCCACACATCCTCACCCTAACACACACACACACACACACACACACACACACACACACACACACACACACACACAAGTATTAAACACAAAGAACAGCATGGGAATGAATGACCAAACCTTAAGCAAAACATACATACAGACAGACAGACAGACACACACACACCTTTTCATAAGGGATTTGTAGAAGTTCTAGGACCACTGAGTGAGCCCCCATGTTCCTAAGGAGACGTTGCTGCTGTTTCTTGTTCTTCCTGCCTGATAGACACTCCATCACACACAACTTACTGAGTCTCAGTAAGATCTGCACACACACACACACACACACACACACACACACACACACACGTTACTGCAACTACAACACCAAACACAAAGCAAATAACAGATAGTACAAATAAAACAAAAATAAAGTAAATACAGTGAAAACTCGGATTGCGAGTAAAGCGGTTTGTGAGTGTTCCGCAATAAAGTTTTAATAAAGTCTTTGTTTACGAGTACGGAGTATCATGTATCACGCATGCGCTTTTTGTTTTGACGTAGAGCGTCACGTGATCACAACTGAGCCACCAGTTTTTCTCTCATTGCGCTGTGGAATTGTGGGTAATCGTCTCCCCTGCTGGGTCTTAGAGCTCATCTCTTACTGGTATAATCAACATCCGTGCACGTGTGTACTGTTTACTATAACACTGTGACCGTGTGTGTGTGTGTGTGTGTGTGTGTGTGTGTGTGTGTAAAACACATTTTATTTTGTGTCTGTATATGTGTGTGTACAGTGCGTGTGTAAAGCAAAAGCAAGTGTTATTATAGAGGTTAAAGGTCCATTTTCTCTCGGCTCAAGGCTTGGCCTGCTCTTTGGGTCTGTGTGCGGAGCGTCATTGGAGACCGTGCCCCTGCCCCACAAACACACTCTCCTCCTCTCGCCTTCACACACACACAAATACACACACTCTCTCTCTCTCTCTGTATCATCCCGCACTATGTCATTGGACACAGTGCCACTTCACACACACACACACTCTCTTTCTCTGCTCTACACAGAAACACTGCTCTGTCACGATTCTTTTCAAAGGTAAAGTGGAGGTTAATTTGTTTTATTTTTACTTTACAGCAGTGATTCCATTAGTGTGTCGCTCAATTGAGTGTCATTAACAATGTTCCTTGTTAATTTTTCTGATAAAACAGTCTTTCCGTTAATGAGTGTGTGTGTGTGTGTGTGTGTGTGTGTGTGTGTGTGTGTGTGTGTTTGAAACTCAAATAAGAGAGGAAGAAGGGTGACTGTGTAAGACGAGAAGCTCCTGCGCGCATAAACGGAAACACTTATCTGTGGGGATTTATTTAAATTTTTAAGTAAAGTGGAGGTTAATTTGTTTTATTTTTACTTATTATTTCGTTTTAAATTTGTTGAATGAATAATTAGAGTTTCCATTATTTCTTATGGAAAAATTTAATTTGGTAAAAGTGTTTCAAAATACGAGCCCACTTCCAGAACGAATTATGCTCGTAATCCAAGGTTCCACTGTATATGCCCAGGATCAATCCCTAAATCCCTAATCGATCCCATTTACATAATCTAATTAGCTGTTTTGTTGCATTAGCATGGTTGTGAAAATAAACAAATAATAAATCCCCTCTGACCTCCTTCACGAGTCGATAGTTGGAGCTGCTGGTGCTCTCCACTTTAGGTTTGTGTAACCCATCAGAACTGGAGTCATTCTGTTGTGCAAAATAATAAATATTTACTTCAGTTTTATTCAAATATTTAAAGTGGCTTTTAACTTAAGATACAGTTTCAGAGGAGATCTGCAGAAATGTTGGAGGTGACAGAGGTGAGGGAAAGAGAGCCAGTCACGCAGTAGAGCGTACAGAGCACCAGGCTACGGCGCAGGTGGGATTTAACCACAAAATATTTACTATTAGGCCGCAAACACACAGGATAAGAAAAATCTGCATAACTTGGTAGAAATTTGCGAGTCTGTTGCACTTTCTCTCACCACTTCCTGCCTCAACTATGATAACAGGAAGCTGATTAAAAAAGAAATTTACTCTCAAGCATGCAGGCATGTCCCTGCTTCAACTCATAATGATACTCCAGAAAAAGATAAAAAGCTTTCTAAGCGACAAACCAAACATATTGTACTTTTATGAAAAGTGAGAGAGAGAGAGAGAGAGAGAGTTAAAATGAACAAGTTAGTGCTGAATTAAAATTTTAATGGTCTATGGCATAAAAATGTTGGGAGCAGATTTATAGTTATATGCAGTATAATAGTTATAACAGTTATAACAGTTTATATAGTTATAAAAGTGATGCGCTCTGAATACTTTCTGGATGCACTGTAAGTCCAACTCAATGCAAAATATATAGACAATAGCATGAGCAGGGATTCGGAGAGGATTTTAGACGAGGATACAGATGTGGATGCAGACAGGGTTGTAGACAGTGATCCAGACGGGGATACAGACAGGGATACAGATGGTACAGATCTACAGGATGTGGATGTGGATGCAGAGGTGATGAAGGGGAGTATGTAGACGAGGATGGAGATGGGGGTAACGAAGGGGATGCAGACAGGGATACAGATGAGGATGTAGAGAGGGATGCAGATGAGGTGAAGAAGAGGATGCAGATGGAGATGTAGACAGGGTGTAGACAGAGATACAGATGAGGATGTAGACAGGGATACAGATGAGGATTTAGACAGAGATGTAGATTGGGTGTAAACGGAATGTAGATCATGTGAGACGGGGTGTAGACGGGAATGTAGACAGGATGTAGACAGAGATATAGATGGGGTGTAAACGGGATGTAAACTGAGTGGGACCGGGAGTAGACTCCTTCACCGCCAAGTCTAGTCTTTCGGTGTAATAATTAGTTTGCTATGAATATTAATAAAATACATGACCCTGTTTGGCACAGTTCCAACATATTTTCAGTCGATCTGCTGCAGTGATAATTCCACACATATTTTTACAAACATCCAGTTCATGTTCATGAAATACTGTATGACAATAACACACGACCCCTGCAGTGGCAGTGACAGGAAGGCAGTGCAGTTGGATGAATACTAAGCTTGTTTATCGCATGTAAACCTCTGCACAACTAATTAAAATTAAGCAAATGAAATAATATGAAAGTGTAAACTCAGCTATGTGTAAATCGAGTGTTGACCTTGTGATGTGTTTCCGTGGCGATGACCTCCCCTGTGTGTAATCCTGAGTCTGAGCCCTGTCTCTTATACACCCACAGCTCAGATTTCTCCACAATCGACCTCAGCTGATCCAAATCAGCTTTAATCTGCTTATAGTTCTCCACATCATGACTGGTGACCAGGAGCTGCACCTACACACACACACACACACAGTAGGTTAAAGGTTAAATTACAAAACAATTTAATCAAAAAAATATTATTTAGGACAAACATATATAATTAAATGTGTGTATGTGTATTACCTGTTTAAAGGCCTGCAGAACTTCCTGTCTCTGGCTAAAATGTCTGAAGAGGAGGTGCAGGGCTCTGGATACTAAAGGTGGATAGTCATGCATGGTCAGGTGAAGGAGCACCCTGAGAAACGTCCGGCCACCATGATCATCTAAATCCAGTGGGGTGTTTTCCTCACTACACCACACACACACACACACACACACACCATGTTCATGGACATTAGAGAGGGACTTATGTACTATGGTGTAATGTACTATGCTATGGCAAATATCAGTTTTAGTTTAGTATATTTAGTTTTATACATCATATTGCCAAAAGTATTTGCTCACCTGCCTTCACAAGCATATGAACTTGAGTAACATCCTATTCTTAATCCATAAGGTTTAATAGAAGAATATGATATTAGCCCTTTGAAACTATAACAGCTTCAATTCTCTTGGGAAGGCTTTCCACAAGGTTTAGGAGTGTGTTTATGGGAATTTATTTACCATTCTTCCAGAAGCGCATTTGTAAGGTCAGACACTGATGTTGGACAAGAAGGCGTGGTTCGCAGTCTCCGCTCTAATTCATCCCAAAAGTTATTTACACCAAGACTCGCTCTTGCATGTCTTTATGGAACTCGCTTTGTGCACTGGGGGGCAGTCATGTTGGGAGCATGAAATTGTCCAAAATGCCTTGATATGCTGAAGCATTAAGAGTTCTTTTTACAGGAACTAAGAGGCAGAGCCCAACTCCTGGAAAACAAGCCCACATCACAATCCCCATCCACCAAACTTTAGACTTAGCACAATTCAGTCAGACAAATACCGTTCTCCTGCCAACTGCCAAACCCAGTCCATCTAATTGCCAGATAGAAGCATGATTCATCACTCCAGAGAACATGTCTCTGCTGCTCTAGAGTCTAGTGGCGGCGTGCTTTACACCACTGCAGCCAATGATTTGCATTGCACTCGGTGATGTTAGGCTTGGATGCAGATGCTGTGGAAAACCGTTAAATGAGGCTCTCTTCGCACTGTTCTTGAGCTACAGTAAGAAAGTTGGTGACCTCTGTGCACTGTGTTTTAGCTCCCGCTGACCCCACTCTGTGATTTTACGTGGCCTAACACTTCATGACTGAGTAGCTGTCATTCCCAATCGCTTCCACTTTTTTATGATACAACTAACAGACATATTTCACAACGTATTGCACAGGTGGCATCCTATCACGGTACCATGGTGTAATTCACTGAGCTCCTGAGAGGGACCCATTCTTTCACAAATGTTTAGGTGCTTGATTTTATACACCTGTAACCATGGAAGTTGAATTCATACAACGGAATTCAATGATTTGGATGGGGAAGTGAATACTTTTGGCAATATAGTGAATATAGTGTAATTTGTGCATTGATGTGATGGAATGATGTGATGTCATGAAGTGATGTGATGTAAGGACAGATATGGAGAAAGTTGTTCACATACACTCCTCCTGAACATGTATTTCAGGGGAGTACCAAGCAATTTCTTTGAACTGGCTTTTCCTTTACTGCTGAATGATTGTATACATCACACACAAACATATCTAACAGATTTATTTAAGATTTCTGAAATAATCACAGAATGAAAATCACACACACTTAGATTATTAATTCAATCGAGAAATGTCTTTTAATTTGCCAAGCCCAAGGCCTCTCAGCTTCCTGTTAGTTATTCAATTTTATTTGTATATGTCACGTTCTGCTATGATGTTGGACTGTGGGCTTGGTGTGGAGGCATAGACGCAGAGGGGATGCAGTGAAACTTGTGTGAAAGTGAAGTCTTTTAATAATAATGAACAAAAACCAAACATGAACAAAGGAAGTTGGCATGAACTTTGGAGCAAGCTATACACAGAACTCAAACACTTAGACATCAGACTAGGGATTGCACAACTAATATACAAAACAGACATGGGGACACAAACTGGACGAAACAAGACACACTAAACAGACTAGAGGACTAAACACAAGGGACTACACATGCAAGGGATAAACACACACAAGACAGGCTTGGCTAGGTCTACTGGCTGTGCTGCACATTAGCTGCTAAGCTAGCTCATAGCTAATCAGACTAATGGCTAAACAGGCCAGTAGCCTGAGACCCAAGGGAATGAACAGACAAGGTACACAGCAGACTAGGTATGAAACAGACTAAGAATTCTAAAGGTTACTTGCTAAAGATGTTAGTACCTAAACAGACTAAGAGCTAATCAAACGATGAGACTAGACAGACTAAGATCAAAACATGTTAGTATCACCCTCATTAGTATTTTAACAGACTAATAACTAAACATGCAATGGGGGTTACTTACACAAAAGGGTAAACACAAAAGTGTCATGCCCGAGCCTCCTCAGTCCCGGAGAGAAAGATCCGGCTCACCGGATTACTGAGCCGTGGCTTTGTCTCCCCCTAGTGTGTCCACGTATGTCATTACTCACCACAATTAATTAACACAGATCACCTGTGCACACCTCACCTGCCTCCCTACTTAAACCCAGCCGAACCCATAGCACACTGTCTGGTCACCGTTGTATCACCCATTGCTAACATGTGTATGTCTTTCTGCTCTCCCCAGGTTTGAAGCGGTATCTGCAGGCGCAGTTAGGCGAAGCGGGACAGCTTCGCCAGCCACGTAATATCCTCTGAAGGCACAGAGAGGTTTTGTTTTTGTGTTTATGTTTATTTCTGAAAGAAGGACATTTTCTGTTTAGAGTGGTGTCTAGTTTAAAGCCGCCTGCAGACCGCGCCTGGTTAACGGCGTAGTGAACGCCTGGTTCCTAAATAATTACTGTGACGAGTCTTTGAGAAGTTTTCTTTGAAGGCAAAGCACTCAAATAAAGACTGTATTTTCCTGCACTTGCGTTTCCGTGTGTGTATGCTTCATACAGAAGGAGAGAAACATGACAGATGACCAGACCTCAAATCAAAGAAACGCAGCAGGAACACCGCTACCGAGGGAAACACCTCCCATGATGGATTACATCCGCCGGCAGCAGGGACAGATGGACAGCTTGGCCCGCGCCATTAATGACTTGGCGCATAGTGTCCGGGACATCGCCACGAACCAGTCACCTCCTCCGGCGGGGCTCCCGCGCCGCGCACGATCCCCCCCAAGAGCAGCGCCCCCCGAGCGCTACGCGGGGGACCCCGAGGCATGTAAAAAATTTCTTCTAGCCTGCGAGCTCTATTTTGTGGATTACCCAGAGCTTGACGACCAAGGGAAGGTCAGATTTGTCACTCAACGGCTCACCGGGCCCGCCATGGACTGGGCCACCGCAGTCTGGAGCGCGGGCGGCCGGGAGACGTGCGACTATGGGCGGTTCTTGAGGGCCTTCCGCGCGGTGTTTGATCACCCTGATCAGGGTAGGAGCGGAGAACAACAGCTCTTGAAATTAAAACAAGGAACAACCACCGTTGCGGAGTATGCGGTTCGTTTTAAGATTCTGGCGGCTGAAAGCGAGTGGTGCGAGAAAAGCCTGCTCGCCCGGTTTAGGGATGGGCTGCATCCGGACATCCAGCTGGAACTGGCCTGCAGAGATGCAGAGCTAGACCTAGATGACAGTATCCAGCTGGCTATTAAACTGGACCAACACCTTCGCAGTCAAGGACGGCAGCCCTCAACTCGGACAGTAGGTGGCAGTCTCAACCCGCGCCATCGCATCACCCGCCCAAAAAGCCCTACACAGTCGCACGAGAGGTCCACGGCTGAGCCCATGGAGGTGGGCACTTCCCGGCTGTCCGCGCACGAGAGACGCCGCCGTTTCACGACAGGCTTGTGCCTGTATTGTGGAGGAGAAGGACATCTCATCAAAGACTGTCCCAAAATCCCTAAAGTAACTTCATGCACACCTACACGTACCACTCAGTCATTTTGTGTTGATGCCACCTTATCATTTAATGATTATGTTATTTCTGTTTCCCCCCTGATAGATTCTGGGTCGGCTGGGAACTTCATTTCACTTTCTCTTCTTTCCTCGCTACACGCTCCCGTGTCGAAGCTTCCAACCCCGATCGCAATTAAAGCTCTGGATGGCAAGCCACTAATTCAGTCGCCTGTTTATATGCTTTCCGTGCCCCTGCGATTAACTTTCCCCGGCCACACTGAGGAGCTACAATTCTATGTGCTCCCTCAGGTGAGTCAATCCGTCGTGCTGGGTCTCCCATGGCTCTGCGTACATAACCCTAATTTTAATTGGGCAGCCTCTCGCATCGTTTCATGGTCCCCCCGATGTGCTAAATCCTGCCAACCATCAACATTAATGGTCCAAACTACTTCCATCGAGAGCCCTCGCGTCCTAGTATCTACCAGCGTGCCATCCGAGTACACCGCATTTGCAGATGTATTTAGTGTTAGGGCAGCTGCACGACTTCCCCCTCATCGCCCGTGGGATTGCGCTATTGACCTCCTGCCCGGGAAAGCACCGCCCTGCTCCCGTGTTTACCCGTTGTCCCTAACAGAAACCAGGGCGATGGAGGAATACGTGAGTGAGGCTCTCGCGCAGGGGCTCATTAGTCGCTCCACGTCACCCGCATCGGCTGGTTTCTTTTTCATCGAGAAGAGGGGGGGGGGCCTCAGACCCTGCATTGATTATAGGGGACTCAATGCCATCACAATAAAATACAAGCACCCACTGCCACTGGTACCAGCCGCGATCGATCTGCTCCGCGGCGCGTCCATCTTCACTAAACTGGACCTCCGCAGCGCTTATAACCTCGTTCGTGTTCGTAAGGGAGACGAGTGGAAGACCGCGTTTAGCACAACATCAGGACATTACCAATATAATGTGATGGCTTATGGTCTGGTAAACGCGCCTGCGGTGTTTCAGGGGTTCATGAACGACGTGTTCCGACATATGTTAAACCGTTATGTTATAGTGTATCTGGATGATATCTTGATATACTCGCGGTCATATCACGAGCACGTTGGTCATGTGACTGCCGTCCTCCGTCGCCTAAGGGAACATGGGCTTTATGCGAAGGCAGAAAAGTGTGATTTTCATCAAAAGGAGATCGCATTTTTGGGCTACCGCATAGGGCCACTGGGGGTTCAGATGGACGACGCCAAGGTTAGTTCGGTCCTACAATGGCCGGAACCCACGTCAGTAAAGGCGCTACAAAGTTTCCTTGGGTTTGCCAATTTTTACAGACGCTTTATACGGGGCTACAGTACGTTGGCAGCACCACTCACCAATTTACTAAAAGGGAAGCCTAAACGTTTAGCCACCTTCACGCTGGAAGCGCGTCACGCTTTCCAGCGTCTAAAAAACGCATTTACATCAGCGCCAATATTAAAACTTCCCGACCCTGGTAAGCCCTTCGTAGTAGAGGTCGACGCGTCGGAGGTAGGACTAGGGGCGGTGCTGTCACAGCGTCATGGCCACCCAGAGAAATTATTCCCCTGTGCTTTCTTCTCGAGGAAACTGACACCAGCCGAATGCAATTATGATATCGGTAATCGCGAACTGCTCGCAATTAAAGCGGCGTTAGAGGAGTGGCGACATTGGTTGGAGGGAGCAGAACATCCGTTCATGGTACTAACGGATCATCGGAACCTTGAGTACCTCCAACAAGCGAAAAGACTTAACCCCCGTCAAGCCCGCTGGGCGCTGTTTTTCACTCGTTTCGATTTTCACATTACATATCGCCCCGGTTCGAAAAATCTGAAAGCGGATGCGCTGTCCCGCTGTTTTGCGTCGCCGGACCGTCCATTGGTACCGGAGCCTATTCTTCCCCCGTCACTCGTGGTGGCTCCGATCTCATGGGATTTCGACACGGAGATAGCCCGGGAGACACGGTCCGACCCCGTGCCGCCGGGTTGTCCCCCGGGTCGAACCTATGTGCCGGAGTCACTACGGGAACGAGTGACGGGGGACGCCCACATTAATATCTCATCCGGACACCCCGGCGAGGCAAAAACATTACAACTACTGGAACCAAAGTTCTGGTGGCCAAATATGCGCGAAACAGTGAAAACAGTCGTTTCGTCTTGTGCTATTTGTGCAGCCACTAAAAGTCCCCGAGGGTTGCCAGTTGGGAAATTAATGCCCTTACCAACACCTAATAGACCGTGGTCCCACCTCGCGGTGGACTTTGTCACGGATTTGCCAGTGTCAAAAGGGTACACGACAGTCTTGGTAGTGGTAGATCGCTTCTCTAAGGGCTGCCGCTTTATCCCGTTCTGCTCTCTCCCTACCGCCGCCCAGGTGACTGATGCCTTATTCAACACAGTGTTTCGCTACTATGGTATCCCGGAGGACATTGTTTCAGATCGGGGTCCCCAATTCATCGCTAAGTTCTGGAAAGCTTTTTTCCAGAAATTGGGGACTACTGTTAGTCTAACCTCAGGCTATCACCCTGAGTCTAATGGGCAGGCAGAGCGGACTGTTCAAGACCTCGGGAGGTTCCTACGTGCATATTGTAGCAGTCGACAACACGAATGGGCAGACTGTTTATTTTGGGCGGAATATGCGCGAAATTCGTTACGACACTCTTCTACCGGCCTAACGCCGTTCCAATGTGTGCTAGGATATCAGCCACCGCTATGTCCATGGGATGCCACTCCCACCAATATCCCCATGGTGGACGAGTGGTTCAAAAAAGCGGAAAAAGTATGGGAGGGGGCTCACGCCCACATCTCCCAAGCAGTTCGCCGGTTCAAACATTTCGCCGATAGGCGGCGAAGGGAAAGTCCTCCGCTCCAGGTAGGAGATCGGGTTTGGCTCTCGACAAAGGATCTCTCTCTCAACCTCCCATGTCGCAAGCTTTCCCCCCGGTTTATCGGTCCCTTTCCCATCATTACCCAAATCAACCCCGTCTCCTTCAAACTGAAATTACCCCCACACATGCGTATTAACCCAGTGTTTCATGTTTCTCTTCTCAGGCCAGTGATGCGGGGACCGTTGGACGGAGGTGTCATAGACCCTTCGCTCCCCGGGGCTGTGGAGATCGAGGGCGCTCCAGCGTTCAGAGTCCAACAGTTATTGGACTCCCGAAGGCGGGGGGGCTCCCTTCAATATCTTGTGGACTGGGAGGGGTACGGGCCGGAGGAACGCAGCTGGGTGCCAGCTAAGGACATCCTGAGCTCGGAACTCATTGCTGAGTTTCACCGGGTTCGGCCGGATCGCCCCGCACCCCGCCCTCCGGGTCGACCCGCCCGCCGGCAATCCCATCAGGCCGGTGGGTCTCTCCCCCCTTTGGTAACACGAGGGAAGCGCCCACCTCCCCTTCAGGTAGCCGGTCCTGGGGGGGGGGGGTGGTGTCATGCCCGAGCCTCCTCAGTCCCGGAGAGAAAGATCCGGCTCACCGGATTACTGAGCCGTGGCTTTGTCTCCCCCTAGTGTGTCCACGTATGTCATTACTCACCACAATTAATTAACACAGATCACCTGTGCACACCTCACCTGCCTCCCTACTTAAACCCAGCCGAACCCATAGCACACTGTCTGGTCACCGTTGTATCACCCATTGCTAACATGTGTATGTCTTTCTGCTCTCCCCAGGTTTGAAGCGGTATCTGCAGGCGCAGTTAGGCGAAGCGGGACAGCTTCGCCAGCCACGTAATATCCTCTGAAGGCACAGAGAGGTTTTGTTTTTGTGTTTATGTTTATTTCTGAAAGAAGGACATTTTCTGTTTAGAGTGGTGTCTAGTTTAAAGCCGCCTGCAGACCGCGCCTGGTTAACGGCGTAGTGAACGCCTGGTTCCTAAATAATTACTGTGACGAGTCTTTGAGAAGTTTTCTTTGAAGGCAAAGCACTCAAATAAAGACTGTATTTTCCTGCACTTGCGTTTCCGTGTGTGTATGCTTCATACAGAAGGAGAGAAACATGACAAAAAGGCTAATTCTCTTAGAGGCTAATCCTGCTAGGAGACACAAAGACAAGGACATCTTAATATAAACAAACTTAAAGAGCTCCAGAAACCAAAAGGCCAACTATAATCAAACAAAAACCAGAAGAAAACAAAAACCCACATAACAGAACAGAAATTAATGCTCGACCCAGTTTCCCAGAACATACAGCTATTTATCATATATGTATAATGAGCTTCCTCAGTTCAGGTGAGCATCTGCGTCACCTGACTGAGGTGCCTTCTGGGAAACTGAGTCTACAAACAAAAACTACAGAACACAAACACTGCCCTCTAGTGGGCAACCCTCACAGTATAGCGCTTTTAACAATTGACACTGTCTGAAAACAGCTTTACACAATCAAAAGAGTTATTTAAGTTTGTATGGAATGTGAATGTGTATGAATCAAAATGGTCAGATAGTCCCTGGTGAGCAAGCCGAGGGCGACAGTGGCAAAGAAAAACTCCCTGAGATGGTAATAGGAAGAAACCTTGAGAGGAACCAGACTCAACAGGGAACCCATCCTCATCTGGGTGAAACAGATAGCAGGAAATGATCTGCATTTATACAGTGTGTTAGGTGGCAGGCAGTTCAGCTATAATAGTTGATGTTAATTGATGTTAAAATGGAGTCCAGGTAGTTATTGGAGACTCAGATAGACTTGTAGAAAGTTCCAGTCCTGAACTATCGAATTGTCAAGTCCTCAGAGCAACAGCTGCTAACACAAGTCGAGGCCAGAACCGCCTTCTAAGTAGAGTGAATCATCCCCAGACACCAGACGCATCCCAAAGAGACGCACGGGGCATCCATGCGACGAGACCTCCAACCAGAAACGGGGCACCAGGATGGGTCAGACAGGTCCGGAGGGCAGAGGGAGTCTGGATCACTGGCATGACAGGCATGACAGGGATGACATGTGTAGCTTGACAGAGAGAGAGAGAGAGAGAGAGAGAGAGAGAGAGAGTGAAAGGGGGAGAGAGGGAAGAGAAAGAGGGGGAGAAAGAGAAGAAGTGGAGAGATGGCAGTTAGGAATGGTCACAGTCACATAATGTATAATGTGAATGTATATTTACTGTAGAGTGCAAGCAGGGACTCCAGCAGGACTAACTATGACAGCACAACTATAAGGGAGAACCAGAAGGAAACACAAACATGAGGGGGAACTGAGATGTAAAGCAAACAATCACCTCACCGTCAACAAACCTGAGTGATCAAATGAGACTGAGGAAGACAGCATCTAAACATACCAGTTCACCATAATACTCTACGTCCATGAGTCCCCCAGATCTGCTCCTTTACCTTATGGCAAATCTATTTATAAAAATGCTTGGCTGAATAAATAGGGTTTGAGCCTAGACTTAAACACTGAGACTGTGTCTGAGTCCCGAACACTATTTGGAAGACTATTCCATAATTCTGGGGCTTTGTAAGAAAAAGCTCTGCCCCCAGCTGTAGTTTTCATAATACGCGGTACTGACAAGCAGCCTGCATCCTTTGATCGAAGTAGGCGTGGCGGATCGTAAGACACTAGCAGTTCGCTCAGATACTGCGGGGCGAGACCATTTAATGCTTTATATATCAAGAGTAGTATTTTAAGATCAATGCGAAATTTCACAGGGAGCCAATGCAGTGAAGATAGGATAGGGGTGATGTGCTCATATCTTCTGGTTCTAGTGAGGACTCTCGCTGCTGCATTCTGGACTAGCTGAAGCTTGTTTATGCACCTAACTGAACAACCAGACAGTAAGGCATTACAATAGTCCAACCTAGAGGTGATAAAAGCATGAAATAGTTTTTCTGCATCATTTAGCGACAATATATTTCTTATCTTAGCAATATTTCTGAGGTGAAAGAATGCTATCCTGGTATGCTATCCTGTCATCCTCCATATTATCTACATGAGCTTCAAATGAAAGGCTGGAATCTATAATCACGCCGAGGTCTTTTACTGTTACACTTGATGGAACAGAAAGGCCATCTAAAGTTACGGTGTGATCTAAGATTTTACTTCTAGCTGTATGTGGTCCTATGACTAGAACTTCTGTCTTATCCGGATTAAGCAGAAGGAAGTTAATTAGCATCCAATTTCTTATGTCCTGCACACATTGCTCAACTTTAGTAAGATGGTCTTTCTCATCAGATTTTGTTGAGACGTATAGCTGTGTGTCGTCAGCATAATAATGAAAACTAATACCATGCTTATGGATTATGTTGCCCAGAGGAAGCATGTAAAGGGAAAAAAGTAGTGGGTCTGAAACTGAACCCTGCGGAACGCCAAACTCCACTAGAGAACATGCAGAATAATCACCATTTAAGCCTACATACTGATAACGATCGGTCAAATAGGATCTGAGCCAGGAGAGGGCTGTACCCTTAATTCCTACTACATTTTCTAAGTGTCAAAAGCTGCACTGAGGTCGAGTAATACAAGCATAGTTACACAACCCTGATCAGAGGCCAATAGGAGGTCATTTACTACTTTAACGAGTGCTGTTTCCGTGCTGTGATGAGGCCTAAATCCTGACTGATACAGTTCATGTATGCCATTTCTATGTAGATATGAGCATAGCTGCTCCGCTACTATTTTTTTCCAGAATCTTAGCGATAAAGGGGAGGTTCGATATTGGCATGTAATTGGACAGCTGACAGGGGTCGAGGTCAGGTTTCTTAATTATTGGTTTGATAACTGCTAATTTAAAAGATTTTGGAACATAACCAATGCTGAGTGAGGAATTAATTATTCTCAACAGCGGTTCTGTTATTACTGGTACTATCTGTTTAAGAAAATGTGTCGGTATAGGATCTAATATACAGGTTGATGAATTTGCAGAAGAGATGAGTGAAATTAGTTCATTCTCTTCAAGAGGAGTAAAGTATTCTAGGTTTGAATCTGACATGGCTAGGTTAACATCTGTATCAATTACATTGTTCGGTTTCAAAGCCTGAATTTTATGCCTGATATTTACAATTTCATTATTAAAAAAGTTGATGCCATTTACGCTCTAATTTCCGAGCAGTCTGTTTTAAAGTGCGTGTGTGATCGTCATACCAGGGAGCGAGTTTCTTATCTCTAATAATTTTTCTTTTAGCTGGAGCTACATTATCTAAGGTACAACGAAATGTCGACTCTAAATATTCAGTCGCCTGATCAAGTTCTGTGGGGTCAGACGGTGACCTAATCGAAGTTGGTAACTCTGGGAGATTACTGATAAAACTCTGTGTGGTAGTTGATGTGAATGTACGTTTAATACGGTAGTGCGGTGCTGTGCATACATGATCACTGTGACACACTTGAATGGAGACAAGATAGTGATCTGAGATAATTTCAGACAGTGGAATTGTGAATACATTTCTTATACGTAATCCGAAAAATATTACTAAATCTAAAGTGTGACCTGCTTTATGAGTGGGTCCTACTACACACTGATTTACGCCTACGGAGTCCAGTATGGATATAAATGCTGTTCTCAGAGGGTCTTCTGGATTCTCAAAATGAATGTTAAAATCTCCGGCAATTAACGCTTTGTCTACAGAAACGACCAGGTCTGAGATGAAATCTGCAAATTCACTAAGAAATTCAGAATACGGCCCTGGAGGTCTGTAAATTATAATTAGTGGAATCGACTGAGCTGAATTAATATACTGAAATAGACTTATGTTACTATAAAGAATTTCAAATGAGTTAAATTTGTGTTTTTGTACGATAGACAGATTATCATTATGAATAACTGCGACGCCTCCTCCTCTACCAGTTAACCGAGGCTGGTGTATGTAGCTGTACCCTGGAGGACTAGCTTCATTTAGAGCTACATACTCGTCCTGTTTAACCCATGTTTATGTTAAACAGAGTATATCAAACGCCTGATCTCTGATAATTTCATTAACAATAAGCGCTTTTGATGCGAGAGATCTAATATTTAACAGTCCTAGCTTCAGATCAGAGGTGCCGGCTGCGCATTCAGTGTGATCGGAGTTTGTGGTCTTTATGTTAATTAAATTATTAAAACAGACTTTCTGAGTTTTTCTACATTTTTGCTTAGCTCGGGGAACAGACACAGTCTCAATATGGTGAACCCTGAGTGACGACTCTATGCAGCTAGCAGACGGTTGGTTTAGCCTGTCTGTCTGCTCCCTGGCCTGGGCTCTGGATTGTCACCGATTAACTAGACCTCTACTGAGACTATGAGCTATACTATAGGAAATGAGAGCAGCACCTTCCCGAGTGGGATGGACACCGTCCCGCCCTAACAGGCCAGCTTTGCCCTCAAAGGTCTTCCAATTGTCTATGTAGCCCACATTATTTTCGGAGCACCACCTGGACATCCAGCGGTTCAGCGACCATAACCTGCTGTAAGCTATGTCGCCACGTCTCATTGGGATGGGACCAGAGCATATTACTTCATCGGACATCGCCTTCGCTAATTTAAACAGCTCTGTAAAGTTACCCTTACTAACCTCTGACTGACGAAGGCGTATATCGTTAGCTCCAGCATGTACCACTATGTTGATAAGCTCCCACTCAGGAAGGGAGGAACAACCTATGAACCACCAAGGCACAGGTCTGTCAAGAACTGGAAGCTGCTCGTACACCAGTGTCTCTGTCTATAATTAAGCCAGTTTTATCACCATGGACTGAAAATATAATTGGGCATAATTGAGTGTTCCAACAGGACAATGTCCCCAAACTCACATGGATAGAGCTTTCTTCTTACAAAGCTCCAAAATTATAGTGTAGCATTTCAATTAATGTTCTGTCACGATACGCCAGGTCACGCCCCCGCCTCAAGCCAAGCCATGATTATGTCACCGCATGGACAGGACGCGGGACTCGGGGAAGTCAAGGGGAGGCGGCGTGTGCTTAATGGTGAACAACAGCTGGTGCAACAGCGCGAGCGTTGTTCCTCTTACACGCTCCTGCACACCAAACCTGGAACTACTGTCCATCATGTGTCGTCCATTTTATCTTCCACGGGAGTTCACATCGGTCATAATCAGCGCCGTTTACATACCTCCACAAGCGGACACTGAAACTGCCTTATGCGAGCTGCATGAGGCGCTCACACAGCACCAGACACAACACCGGGACGCTGCGCTCATTGTGGCGGGGGATTTTAATAGTGCCAACCTCAAACGCGCAGCGCCGAACTTTTATCAGCACATCACCTGCCCCACCAGGGGCGAAAGGACACTGGACCATTGTTATACCACGGTCAAAGACGGTTACAAGGCACAATCTCGTCCAGCGTTTGGTAAATCCGACCACGCCGCCATTTTCCTCATGCCAAAATATAAACAAAGGCTGAAACAGGAAGTTCCGGTCCTGAGGGAGGTCGCGCGCTGGACGGACCAATCGGTGGCCGCGTTACAGGACGCACTCGATGACGCAGACTGGGACATGTTTAGAAACAGCTCCGATGATGACGTCAGCGTGTTTACGGAAGCGGTTGTGGGATTTATTGAAAAGCTGGCAGACGATACGGTAGAGAAAAAGACTATCAGAACGTTTCCCAACCAGAAGCCGTGGGTGGATAAAACCATCCGCGACGCTCTGAGATCTCGCAGAGCTGCCTACAACACGGGACTTGCATCGGGGGACATGGAACCATACAAGGCTGCGTCATATAACGTCCGGAAGGCGGTGAAAGAGGCGAAGCAGCGCTACGGGAGAAAACTAGAGTCACAGCTTCAACAGAGTGACTCTAGGAGCCTGTGGCAGGGACTGAGAACAATAACGGACTACAAAGCACCAACATCCGGTATGACGAACGCGGACGCGACTCTGGCAGACGAGCTGAACACATTTTACGCTCGCTTCGAGGCTGCAGCTAAAGACGCTAGCAATGCTAATGCTAACGGCGCTAATGCTAGCGGCGCTAACGGCTGCAGACAGGAAGACACTGCCAGCACCGGGAACGCGCTCATCATCTCCGAGCACGACGTGAGGAGAGCCTTCAAGAGAGTGAACACCAGGAAAGCAGCAGGACCAGACGGCATCTCAGGTCGTATTCTCAGAGCCTGCGCAGACCAGCTAGCACCTGTGTTCACTGAGATATTCAACATCTCTTTATCTCAGTCGGTGATCCCCACATGCTTCAAAGAGTCCATTATTGTTCCTGTTCCAAAGAAACCACATCCTGCTTCTCTCAATGACTATCGCCCTGTAGCTCTCACCTCAGTAGTGATGAAGTGCTTTGAACGCCTTATCAGAGACTTCATCATTTCTTCACTACCCGACACACTGGACCCACTACAGTTTGCATACCGTCAGAACCGCTCCACAGACGATGCAATCTCTCATCTCCTCCACACATCACTCACTCACCTGGACACTAGGAAAGGGAATTATGTTAAAATGCTCTTCATCGACTACAGCTCTGCTTTTAACACAATAATTCCTTCCACACTCACCACCAAGCTGGAGCACCTGGGACTGAGCTCATCTATATGTCAGTGGATCTCCAATTTTCTGACTGGCAGACCACAGGCAGTAAGGATGGGCGGACATGTCTCAGCTACACTCACTCTCAGCACTGGAGCCCCCCAGGGTTGTGTTCTGAGCCCCCTGCTGTACTCTTTGTACACCCACGACTGCGTGGCCACTACCAACTCCACCTCCATCATCAAGTTTGCTGACGACACCGTCGTGGTCGGACTGATCACCAACAATGATGAGTCGGACTACCTAGAGGAGATTGGAAATCTGGAGAACTGGTGCCAGAGGAACAATCTCCTCCTGAACGTCAGTAAGACAAAGGAGCTGATAGTGGACTTTAGTACAAAGCAGGAGAGGAACTACCAGACCCCCGTCATCAACAGGAGCCCAGTGGAGAGAGTGGACAGCTTCAGATACCTCGGTGTTCACATCACGCAGGACCTATCATGGTCCTGTCACATCAACACCGTGGTGAAAAAAGCCCGGCAGCGTCTCTACCACCTCAGACGCTTGAGAGACTTTAGACTGCCCTCCAAGGTGCTCAGGAACTTCTACTCCTGCACCATAGAGAGCATCCTGACGGGAAACATCACGACCTGGTTCGGGAACAGCACCATGCAGGACAGACGAGCTCTACAGAGGGTGGTGCGATCAGCCAAACGCATCATCCGCACTGAGCTCCCTGACCTGCACTCCATCTACAGCAAGCGGTGCTGGACTAAGGCCAGGAAGATCATGAAGGACCTCAGTCACCCCAGTAATGGACTGTTCTCTTTGTTGCGGTCTGGGAAGAGATTCCGCTCCCTAAAGGCCAACACAGAGAGACTGAGGAGGAGCTTCTTCCCGCAGGCGATAAGGTCTCTCAATCACACCTCCACACAGGACTAATAACATCTTTTAAGCTCACAACACTGACTGGACAATCAAGGACACATTCATACACACTTGCACTAAATACTCATACATCTGGACAATTGCACATGTCACCTTTCATGCATATTTGCACAACCACTGACACTTTAATACCATATTTCTATATTTTTGCAATATTTTATTATGCCCTTATGCACAGTTAATTTTACAAATTTTACTAGTTAAAATTATTTCTTTAGTATTTCCTTTTTATTGATTATTTATTTTACGTACAAGATTTTATTTTCTTATTTTCTTATTTTTTTTTTTTTAAGGTCACTGGCGGTCGTATAAAAGCATTTCACTGCATATTATACTGTGTATGATTGTGTATGTGACTAATAAAATTTGAATTTGAATTTGATTACCTGCGACTCCGTTCCACACTCCAGCCCACTGCTTTCATTTTGCCGCCTCATTCACCGGCTCAACACACCTGTTCTTCATTTCATTCATTACCTGGTTCTATATAACTCTTTCTAAAACCACCACCCCTCGCCAGATTATTGTGTGCCTTCATGCCCAATTTTCCAGCGTTCTTCTCTGCCTTGACATTTGGATCTCGACCCATGCTCTGTTTCACGGACCTTGCTCACGTCTCACGTTTTGGACTACTGCCTTTTCGGATTTCCGGTTATCGACTCTCGCTCACGTTTCATGACCACGATTCAGGATCACGGACTGTATTTGAATTCTCGGCTTTGAACCACGCACGCTCATGCTCTCGATTACTCTGCACGGATCAGGCTTGCATTCAGTGTACGCCGGCTCTTCCCTCCCGCACGCTCTGCTCTAAGCTCGCGCCACGCCTCCTTTCATTCATAAAACTATCAGCGCATAGTTCACCACAGGATAACCGGCGCTGTTTTCCACACGCGCTCTGCGCTTGGATCCACCGCGCCTGCACGGACCGTGACATGTTCAGGACTCAGACAAAGTCTTAATGTTTACGTCTAGGCCAAAAACCTACCATAGGGGGGACTCATGGACGTAGAGTATTATGGTGAACTGGTATGTTTAGATGCTGTCTTCCCCACTCTCATTGATCACTCAGCTTTGTTGACGGTGAGGTAATTGTTTGCTTTACATCCCAGTTCCCCCTAATGTCTGTGTTTCCTTCTGGCTCCTCCCTTTTAGTTATGATGTCATAGTTAGTCCTACTGGAGTCCCTGCTTGCACTCTGCACTAAATATACATTCACATTATACATTATGTGACTGTGACCATACCTAACTGTTATCTCTCTTCTCGTGTTCTCTTTATGTTCTCCTCATGTTCTCATTATGTTCTTCTTATTATGTTCTTCTTATGTTCTCCATATCTTCTCCTCATGTTCTATATTTGTTCTCCTTGTGTTCCTTTTATGTTCTCCTCATGTTCTCTATTTTTACATACATTTTTTCATGAGAAGAAAGAGAAATAACAGTTAGTTATGGTCACAGTCGAGCTACACATGTCGCTCCTGAGCTGCCAGTGATCCAGACCCGCCTCTCCCCTCTGGACCTGTCCGACTTGTCCTGGTGCCCGGCTTCTGGTTGGAAACCTTGTCACATGGACAGTTCCACTTTTCCATGAAGACGTCCGGGCCTCGACTGATGCAGACAGCTGGTCTCTGAGGACTCGATAGTCCAGGACTCATACAGTCTACCTGAGCTTCCATTAATGAACTAGACTCCATTTTAACTTCTCCACATCTCCTGTTGTACTGATCTTACAGCCACAGTATTACTGCAGATCAATCCCTGTTATCGGTTATCACCCAGATGAGGATGGGTTCCCTGTTGAGACCAAAAGCATCTGCTATAAAATATTTGGTGTGCTGTGTGTGTAATTTTTGTTCCTTTGTTGAAAATCGGAAAAAACTAATCAAAATAGCTTAAATAGCCTAAATCTTGTGCTACAAATTCTCTTGGTTTACATTTATTAAAGGTGTGTGTATACAATCATTCTGCTCCAGAAAAAGCCCAGTTCAAACAAATCACTGAATGCCTGAATTTCCCCCGACCTTCATGTCCACAAGGAGCGTGTAAACTTCATCTTCTTCTTCATATCAGCTGTAAATAGATACAACTTTGTAGGTTCTCAGCATCAATCACTTTGTGATACTATGACGTAATAATGTAAAGAGATGTCACTGGATGATGATGTAGTGACTGTGTGTAGTGATGTAACTTGTATTTAATGTACAATGCAATATTTAAAGAAATCTCACCTTCCACCAAATATTCCCTCTGCCTGCTCCTCAATGTGCTCAAAGTCAAGTGCACCTACACACAGTCCACAGCTCATTAACACACGCACACACATTTCTCTGGGCCCTACCAAAATGCATATATATATATATATAAACACACACACACACTCCCGCACACACTCACTCACCCTGAACGCTGGCCTGTGATTCGGGGTTGATTGAGGTCTCTGTCTGTGAGTTGCTCTCATCAAACTCTCGCTTAAAGATACTCAGAAGACATGAGATACGATAATCCAGCCTCACGTTCAGAATAAACTACACACACACACACACACACAGAGGGGAAAAGAGTGTGCTTTGTTATTGATAGAAAGAAGGATGAAGTGAATGAAGGATGTGACAATAGTGCAATAAAGACAGAATTTATATAATCATATTTAATGTGATGTCAGAGAAGTGATTAACACAGAGCAGAGTTGTTGTAATGTCTAACTGCAGTTGGCAGAAAAGACTTCCTGTAGCGTTTTTTGTCACAGCGGAGCTAAAGCATTCTCTTACTGAAAGTGCTCCTCTGTTTAGCCTGCTGGTTGTGGAGGGGATGTGAGGTATTCTCCATGATGGTTAACAGTTTGTGTAACACGTTTCTCTCCACTACAACTCTAAACATTCCAGGGGAGTGCCCAGTATTGAGCTCGCCTTCCTAATGAGTTTGTTGAATTTCTTGGAGTCACTGATTCTGATGCGGCTGCACCAGCAGATGGAATCAAAGAATATTGCACCTGTCACCACAGACTCATAAAAGTCTGGTGCTCCGGTACTGTTGATCACTTTTTGAGACATGCATCCTCACAAACTGTGGTCTGTCCATCAGATTCTTAGTGATTCAGACGGTTGTGGAGGTTTTGATATGTATCTTCATAAACGTATCTTGTAGCAGTACAGGCTGAATTGAACAACATGATCAAGATCAGAAATCAAAGAACATGATTTATACAGTTCTGTCTGTTTTATCCAGGTGAGAAAGAGTTTGCTGAAGAAGATAAATGATGGCATCATCCACACCAACCTGAGGGTGGTAGGTCTAGGAAGGTGATAGCCTGAGGTCTCAGATGAGCCAGCAAAAGTTTTCTCCAAAACTTCACATTGGATGTGAGGTTATCTGGTCTATAAGTCATTTATAGTCATTTAGGGTGCATGGAGATTACTTTTTTGTGACTGGAACCATGCCGGATGTCTCCCACAGAGTCTCCCACACTCTCCTGAGTGAGGCTGAGTATAAAGAGGCGCTGTAGAATCCCACGTATCTGGTTAGCACAGGCCTTCAGAACTCTTGGGCAGATACCATCAGGACCTGCAGCCTTGTTTTGATTCTCTCTAGCTGCCTCTTCTCCTGACTTCTTGAAACAGAGAAATGGGGTTTGTAGGAGTAGAGGACATATCATTGTTTCTGGACAATGCAGAAGAGATGCATGGGGTGGTGGTGATGCTGTAAAGTTTATTGTGGGGGTTAGGGTGTAGAAAAATGGACAGTGTTAGTCACTATTATGTACTGTATAACATATAGTTCTATTGTTAGTCACTGGAGAGGTGGGAAAGGGAAGCAGTTGTGAAGACTGGGGGGGTTGGGAGAGTGTGTGGCTAGAAGAGAGAACAGAGAAGACAGCTGGGGATCCTGTACTAAATCTGCTGAAGAAAAGGTACTTTTAATACTCCTCATACCGGTCCACAAGTCTCTCATATTGTTCACCTGGAGCTTATTTTCTAACTTCCTTCATGTATGTTCCTTCTGAACTCTCTTCAGCACGTCTTTGCCCTATCTCTGAAGGCTCTCTTCTTCCTATTCAGTAGCTCTTTCAGGGAATCCAAGGCTTGTTATTAGAAAAACACCACACTGTCCTGCTAGGGACAATGATGTCCAAACAGAAGTTGATATATTGTGCTGTGCAATCTGTCATGGAGTCATTGTCATCTCCATGGGGCATTAAAGCAGCCCTACTGAGTCTCATTAGCATCCTGTGTCCACCTTTGCACATTCCTTTTAGTGACAGGCTGCTTCTGAATGATGGATGTGTAGGTGAGGGTGAGAAGAACTAGGTTGTGTTCTGATCTTCCAAGAGGACTAGCAGTTTTTACACACATCCAGCACTCAAAGCCTCAGTTACAAACTCACATTAAAAGGGTTAGAGATTAGGTTAGGTTAGATTAGGGGAAATAAAAATAATCTTTGAGAGTGTGTATGTCTACACTTCTGTGCACAGGCCAACTATATATTTTTTATTAAAAACTAACATGGTAGTAGATAGGACTAAAAATAAAACCAAAAATAAAAGAGTCTTTAGGTTCTTCTTCAGAAGTAAGAAGAAAAAACTAAAAAAAATTATTATATTTTATTGAAAAGATAAATAAAATTTTATTAACTATAACCAAGAATTAAAAAAACTGAAGAAGATAAAAGAATAGAAGAAATGTGAAGACCAGCAACCTTAAAATAAGTTTCAAATTAGTTAAAAAGAGTAGAAATCCAGTAAGAACTGTGTGTGTGTGTGTGTGTGTGTGTGTGTGTGTGTGTGTGTGTGTGTGTGTGTGTGTGTGGTAAGTTAAAATGGATGATCGTATATCCCATGGAGGAGTCCATAACTGAAAAAGAAACATACATACAGTATAAAAAAGAGAGAAAACTAAGAATCTACACCCCACTGTATTTCAGTAGTGGTAGTGTGCAAAGTACCCTCTCAGGATCCCAGGATCTGGTGTGTTCTGTGTGTGTCCAAGGAGAGGCCCTTAGTCAATATGTTAATAAGATCATGGGAAGAGAGAGATATATAAGGAGGGTTAGGATTAAGGTCAAAGGTTGGATTTAGGGTTCGCTTAGGGTTATGGTTATGGTTATGATTAGGGGTAGGGTTAAGGTTATGATTAGGGTTGGGGGTTGGTAACAGAAAAACAAAATGATCACATAAAAGGTTTATTATAAGTGCTGTCAATTAAGAAAAGGGTTAAGGTTAGGGTTAGGGTTAGGGGTTGGGGTCAGGGAGTAATAAATGAAAGAAATTATAAAAAATAGTGCTAGTATAAGTGCTATTAGTTGAGAACATCATTCAATAAGACTATTAATCCTATTTTTAAATATGTGAACAAACACCACAATCAACCACTACAAGATCAAACTACAAATCTCCATTAAGGGAGGGAAGAAAGGAGAGAGGTATAAAAGGAGAAATTTTTTTATAGATATTTGTATTTTTTTATAATTTTTATTATTATTTATATATGATAATTTATATCTTTCTAATATATTTTAAGTGGCCAAAAAGGTTTTTTTAATTATACAGTGGTGTGAAAAACTATTTGCCCCCTCCTGATTTCTTATTCTTTTGCATGTTTGTCACACAAAATGTTTCTGATCATCAAACACATTTAACTATTAGTCAAAGATAACACAAGTAAACACAAAATGCAGTTTTTAAATGAGGGGTTTTATTATTTAGGGAGAAAAAAAATCCAAACCTACATGGCCCTGTGTGAAAAAGTAATTGCCCCCTGAAACTAATAACTGGTTGGGCCACCCTTAGCAGCAATAACTGCAATCAAGCGTTTGCGATAACTTGCAACGAGTCTTTTACAGCGCTCTGGAGGAATTTCGGCCCACTCATCTTTGCAGAATTGTTGTAATTCAGCTTTATTTGAGGGTTTTCTAGCATGAACCGCCTTTTTAAGGTCATGACACAACATCTCAATAGGATTCAGGTCAAGACTTTGACTAGGCCACTCCAAAGTCTTCATTTTGTTTTTCTTCAGCCATTCAGAGGTGGATTTGCTGCTGTGTTTTGGGTCATTGTCCTGCTGCAGCACCCAAGATCGCTTCAGCTTGAGTTGACGAACAGATGGCCGGACATTCTCCTTCAGGATTTTTTGGTAGACAGTAGAATTCATGGTTCCATCTATCACAGCAAGCCTTCCAGGTCCTGAAGCAGCAAAACAATCCCAGACCATCACACTACCACCACCATATTTTACTGTTGGTATGATGTTCTTTTTCTGAAATGCTGTGTTACTTTTACGCCAGATGTAATGGGACACGCACCTTCCAAAAAGTTCAACTTTTGTCTCGTCGGTCCACAAGGTATTTTCCCAAAAGTCTTGGCAATCATTGAGATGTTTTTTAGCAAAATTGAGACGAGCCTTAATGTTCTTTTTGCTTAAAAGTGGTTTGCGCCTTGGAAATCTGCCATGCAGGCCGTTTTTGCACCGTCTCTTTCTTATGGTGGAGTCGTGAACACTGACCTTAATTGAGGCAAGTGAGGCCTGCAGTTCTTTAGATGTTGTCCTGGGGTCTTTTGTGGCCTCTCGGATGAGTCGTCTCTGCGCTCTTGGGGTAATTTTGGTCGGCCGGCCACTCCTGGGAAGGTTCACCACTGTTCCATGTTTTTGCCATTTGTGGATAATGGCTCTCACTGTGGTTCGCTGGAGTCCCAAAGCTTTAGAAATGGCTTTATAACCTTTACCAGACTGATAGATCTCAATTACTTTTGTTCCTGAATTTCTTTGGATCTTGGCATGATGTCTAGCTTTTGAGGTGCTTTTGGTCTACTTCTCTGTGTCAGGTAGCTCCTATTTAAGTGATTTCTTGATTGAAACAGGTGTGGCAGTAATCAGGCCTGGGGGTGACTAGAGAAATTGAACTCAGGTGTGATAAACCACAGTTAAGTTATTTTTTAACAAGGGGGGCAATCACTTTTTCACACAGGGCCATGTAGATTTGGAGTTTTTTTTCTCCCTTAATAACGTAAACCTTCATTTAAAAACTGCATTTTGTGTTCAGTTATGTTATCTTTGACTAATAGTTAACGGTTTTTGATGAGCAGAAACATTTAAGTGTGACAAACATGCAAAAGAATAAGAAATCAGGAAGGGGGCAAATAGTTTTTCACACCACTGTATATATATATATATATATATATATATATATATATATATATATATTTGTAGGAGGACTTCTAAAAATTGCATGCTGTCTACACTTTTTTAGAAGTGCAATATGTTTTAATTATAAAATTATTTCAAAAAATAGGAAAGAAAACATGCTTTAATTCACAACACACAGTGATATATACACTAAAGAATTAATATAAATAATGTTTTTTTTTTTCAAGAATATATATATATATGTAGCTGGAAGAAAGGAAGCAAAGGAATAAGGAAAAGCAAGAAGCAGGGTGTCAGGGGGCTGTGATGTTCGTCAGTTCGCGGAGGTGAATCCAGATGCAGGTGCAGGCACGAGGTGTTGACTGTGCTTGAATGAATGAGAGTGGGCGTGTCGCACCAGGAAATCCGCTGGGGCGGGAGGCGCGCCGCAAGCGTGGAGCTGAGTCGAAGTCTAGGAGAGGCGCGTTGGGTCGAGAGCCGTGAAATCCGTCAGCGTGGCGTCTGTGCCGAGACGTGAAGATAAGCCGTAGTCGAGAGAGCGCGCGTTAGGTCAAGAGCCGTTAAATCCGAATGTAGTGACAAATCCAGAACGTGAGGCAAGGGGAAGAGACGAGAAACAAAACAAGGTCAGCAACGTGGAAAAAATCATGGACTGAGAAGCGAGAAAACAGTGGCAAAAAACACACACAATAATCCAGCGGCGAGCTTGCGCGCTGCACCTCCTTATAAGCCGAAAGAATGGGCAAACTTAATGGGCAACTTACGACGCGTCGTAGCTGGGACACGTGGAACGTGGGGTGGATCCGCGCATGGACGAGGGGAGTAGAAGGCTGACGGCGGACGGATTGATTATCCTGGTTATAGTGAAAGGTCCAATGAAACGCGGGGAGAGCTTGCGTGATAGCGTCTTCAAGGGAATGTCCTTTGTGGCGAGCATGACTCGATCTCCCACCCGGTATCTGGGAGCCTTGGTGCGGTGGCGGTCCGCCTGTCTCTTGTAAGAGGAGATGGCTCGTGTCAGAGTTCGCCTAGCACGTAGTCTGCAGCGGCGGATGGAGTGTTGAGCTGACGGAGTCTTCACCTCTAATTCTTGGACTGGGAAGAGTGGAGGTTGGTAGCCTAAGCAGCACTGGAACGGGGGCAAGCCTGTCGACGAGGAGGGCAGAGAGTTGTGGGCATATTCGACCCAAGGGAGAAACTTGCTCCAGGTGGTGGAGTCCCGGGTCGTCATGCAGCAGAGGGAAACCTCTAGTGTTTGGTTCATTCGTTCTGTTTGCCCATTGGACTGGGGGTGGAAACCTGACGATAGGCTGGGAGTAGCCCCGACGAGCCTGCAGAATGCGCCCCTGGGCCAGGGCCTGCCGAACCATGCTTTCTATGTCCAGTTCCATGGCGGCGACGAGGCAGTGGGACGGGAGGATAGTGTCATACAACGTAGGCTCCTGGGGGGGGGGGGGGGAACTGGCGGGAGAGGGCGTCCGGCTTAGAATTCCTTGAGCCTGGCCGGTAGGACAGGGTAAAGTTAAACCTGGAGAAGAATAATGACCACCTGGCCTGACGAGCATTGAGTCTCTTGGCAGTGCGCAGATACTCCAGGTTTCTATGGTCGGTCCACACTAGAAATGTAAGCTCAGTCCCCTCTTGCCAGTGTCTCCACTCCTCCAGGGCTAGCTTGATGGCCAAGAGTTCTCGGCCTCCCACGTCATAGTTTCTTTCAGCTGGGGTTAGGCGATGGGAGTAGAATGCGCACGGGTGCATCTTGTTGTCCTGGGTGGACCTTTGAGAGAGGATGCCACCCACCCCGGTATTGGAGGCGTCGACCTCCACCACAAACTGCTGAGATGGATCAGGAATAGTGAGGATGGGGGCAGAGGTCAATCTTTTCTTAAGATTATTGAAGGCTTGGTCGGCTTCCTTATTCCAGCAGAACCGGGTCTTGGCGGAGGTTAGTGAGGTCAGGGGGGCGGCAACGGAGCTGTACCCTCATATGAAGCGTCGGTAAAAGTTGGCAAACCCCAGAAACCGTTGGAGGTCTCGCCGCGAGGCTGGTATGGGCCAGCTAGAGACAGCCTGGACTTTGGCTGGTTCCATCTCTAGCATGGAGGGGGAGATGACAAATCCCAGGAAGGTGGTGGAGGATGTGTGAAACTCACACTTCTCCGCCTTGACATAGAGTTTGTTCTCCAAGAGCCCCTGGAGAACCTGACGAACATGGTGACGGTGTTCCTCCAATCCTTGAGAGAAAATTAAAATGTCATCCAGGTAAACGAAAACAAATTAATTGAGGAAGTCGCGGAGGACATCGTTAATGAGGGATTGGAAGACAGCGGGGGCGTTGGTGAGACCAAAAGGGACCACCAGATATTCGTAATGTCCCGTAGAGGTGTTAAAGGCTGTCTTCCACTCATATCCCTCGCGAATGCGGACAAGGTGATAAGCGTTTCGCAGGTCGAGTTTCGTGAACGTGTCGGCCCCCTGGAGTAGTTCGAAGGCGGTCGCCATGAGTGGAAGTGGGTGGGTAGCGGTTCCTGACGGTGATTTCGTTGAGGCCCCTGTAATCGATACATGGGCGAAGGGACCCGTCTTTCTTCTTCACGAAGAAGAAACCTGCCCCGGCAGGGGAGGAGGATGGGCAGATGATTCCGGCGGCAAGGGCCTCTGTGATGTAGGTGTTCATGGATTCTCTCTCTTGGCGAGACAAGGAGTACAGTCGGCCTTTGGGTGGGGAGGTGCCTGGGAGAAGGTCGATGGAACAGTCGTATGGGCGATGGGGAGGAAGCGACATGGCTCGGGTTTTGCTGAAAACCTGCTGGAGATCGTGATAATAAGTGGGGACATTAGAGATGTCCGGGGTGTATTCAGTCTTGGCTGTAGTTGGGGGTGTAGGGAGTGCAGAGTGAAGGCATGACGTGGCACAAGAGGGGCTCCAACCCGTGATCACATGTTTGACCCAGTCAATCTGGGGGCCGTGAAGCGCTAGCCATGGAAGGCCGAGGACCAGGGCGGCGTGAGACTTACGGATGACGAGGAGGCAGATCCTCTCAGAATGATTCCCAGATGTTCTCAGAGTGAGTGGAAGGGTTCTGTGAGTGATTGGTGGAAGGGGGCTTCCATCTAGGGCTTGGACGGACAGTGGATGATCCAGCGGAGTGCAGGGGACCTGCAGCGCTTTGGCTGTAGCGGAGCTGATGAGGTTCCGATCGGAACCGGAGTCAATGAGCGCCTGGATGGGGTGAGGTCGGCCGTTGATAACTAGTATTACAGAGAGCAGTGGGCGGGGTTCCGGGAGTTTATCGGGAGGAGCGCCCACTAGGGCTCCCAA
This sequence comes from Channallabes apus, assembly GCA_030522415.1. Classification (NCBI taxonomy): domain Eukaryota; kingdom Metazoa; phylum Chordata; class Actinopteri; order Siluriformes; family Clariidae; genus Channallabes; species Channallabes apus. The sequence goes on from CM060112.1 coordinate 201,338, forward strand.
TCTGACTAGAGGGTGCCTCCCTTTTAGTGGGCAGTCCTTCAGCATGTGGCCTGAGTCCCCGCAGTAGAAGCAAGCTCTCTCCAGGCGGCGGCGGTGTCTTTCCTCATCGGAGATGCGGGTTCTGCCCAGCTGCATAGGGTCCTCCTGATTACTCTGCGTGCGAGGAGGGGGAGGGTGGGGTGACCTCCGGAAAGGGTGCCTCGAACGAAGACGCGAGTCGATCCTCCCAGCGAGATCCATAAGTTCGTGGAGGTCCGAAGGGAGTTCGGGAGACTAACTCGTCCTTGAGTGCCTCCGACAGCCCCTCCAGGAAGACGTCGGCCAAGGCTCTAGTATTCCATCCACTGGAGGCAGCTAAGGTCCGAAACTCGATGGCATGATCATAAGCGGAACGTGACCCCTGGTGGAGGCGTAGTAACTTGGTTCCGGCCTCTCTGCCGACGTGAGACCGGTCAAAGACCCTCTTCATCTCTCCAGAAAAATCCGAAAAACTGTCGCAACATGGGTCATGTGCATCCCAGAGAGCCGTGCCCCACTCTGCACTGAGAGCGTGACACGGGGAGTTATCAACTGTCTTAGTAATTGAAAATGGTGGATTTTTTTTTTTAAAAAAGGAGACAGAAAATAACTTAATTTAGATATAATGATGTCCTTTATTCACAATGCAATAGGGGTGAAGGTTCTTAATTACGTAAATGATGTAATCCCTAAAATTGCATTTGAAGTCATTCAAAAATACCTCTGTGTTTTTTAAAAAAAAAAAAGGAAAGTAGTGGAAAATGAAACAAAACAGTGACCAATTAACTGAATACATAATTTATAACCCAACCCAACTACCCCCCCCCCCAAAAAAAAAAACATAATTTTAATCAGTCATCCCATGTTCAACCTTTATATTAAAACCTCGAGGATATTCCGTACCTAGTACCTTTATCCAATGGGCCTCTCTTCTTTTCCTCTGGTTCGTGTCCCACAATAAATTAGCTTCTAGTCCCGAGATCCTGAGATTATGCACACCCACCAATCTAAAATGTGTTATGTTACTGTATGTAGATATGTTGTTTGAGTCGCTGCAATAAACTGTGTCTAGTCTCACCAATGTACCTTGTTTGGCAGTGCTCACAAGTAATGATGTAGACTGTATTTTGAGTTTTGTGATTAAGTGTGTGTGAAATAGGGTGGCAGGTTTTGCCCATCCACAAGTACTTAAGCGGTTGAAAATGTGTGTTAAAAATTGGAGAGTGACCTCTGTCTTCCAGATCTCAAATCAGCTTTCACCAGAAAATCTCCAATGTTTTTGTTTCTACGGTATGCTGAAATAGTCTTTACAGATTGTAGTGGTGGGTGTGTTTGTTGTATTTTATGAAATTGTTGTTTGATCTTGTTGTTTAGAATTGTAGAGGCACGTGAGAATGTAGTAACTATGGGGGTGACATTTGAGGTTAGGGTTTAGAGTTGGGGTTATGGAATAGGGTTAGGTTTGGGGTATAAGGGATTGGGGGTTAGGAATTAGGGTTAGGGTTTAGGGTTAGGTTTGGAGTTGGGGTTAAGGAATTAGAGGTGGGGGAAGAGTGGGATAGGGTTTAGGTTTGTGTTACGTACCTGCAGTATCTCAATGATCTTCAGCTTGGTGTCCATTACCAGTATGTCCTGTTTCTGAGGTTCTGCCTGAGCTTTCACAGAGTTTCGGTCAGGAGAACTCCGGCTTGTAGCAGGCAGGAAGCCACTTCCTCTAAGGACCACCTGAGTCATCAGTTCACCCACACCATGGATGGAGCGCATCACATTACTGCCTACACACACACAGATACACAAAATTTTAACATTAAATTTTGTTAAATCTCATATATTGTTTACTGATTTATGGCTGAAATTGAGGTACCAAAGTTATATACTATCACGAAACTAAGCCGGGTTGATCAGAAGACTTAGCACTTAACGTTTAGCCCTTTGTAGCGTGGATGGTAAACCCAAACACGGGAGAAAGCGAGTAGGCAGGATAACCACGCGATTTAGTCTAAGGACTCTCACGGAAAGGGAGCAAGGGAAAAACACAAATTTAACCAGGGTCCTATAAACACTCATTCGAATCAGAAAGATAACCCAAGAAAGTGAGTACTCACGAAAAGGCAGACGAACGATCTGAACCGACATGGGTGAACTCAATGACTGAGCGATGTGAAGCGCCATCTTGTCTCCTTTTATGCTTCCTGTTTTGCGATCGTACTACTTCCGGGTCCTAGTGGCAGTCGAGGAGCGGGTGTGTGTGACAGTAACCCCCTGTCCAGGACCAACTCCCGACGGTCCTGGGGTGGAGGATACCCGACTATGGTAGTCCCTGATAAGCTCGGGGTTGAGGATGAAAAGGGCCGGAATCCAAGATCGCTCTTCGGGACCGTAGCCGTCCCAGTCAACCAGGTACTGGGGGTGCCTCGTCCCATAGGTCGCGAATCAAGGATCCGACGTATGGTGTAGGCAGGGCCACCGTCAATGATTTGGGGAGGAGGAGCGGGGGAGGTGGAACCATAGGAGAAGTGGTGAAGGGTTTCAGCTGAGAGGTGTGGAAAACCGGATGGATTCAGAGCGCCACAGGCAGCTGGAGCCTGGAGGGTGACAGGGTTGATGCGGAGTGTGATGTGGTAAGGACCGATGAAACTGGGCGACATGCAAAAGATGCAAATTTTTTGTGGACAGCCATACATTGTCACATACGTTCGTCCCGGTGGGTGTCGACTGTGATGTTGGGTGGCGTAGCGGGTGTTAGCCCATCGGATGGCTTGGTTGGTTTGTCTCCACAGCCGCCGATACCTGCGAACCAACTGTTGGACCAACGGTACATCGAGTTTCCTCGTCTAAGAACAACAAACAGAATTCATCTCCAAACAACTAAACTCCGACACAGAGGTACGTTATAATGTCTACCATTCAGCTTGTTCAGGGTGTGGAGTGCAGGATGTTTAGACATTCTTCCTCCATCATTAGCGATTATTTCATTTGTGATAGGTGTGTGTTAGTGAGCACTCTGACGGAGAAAATACAGCATTAGAGGAGCGCATCCAGACTTTAGAGAGGGTTAGAGAGTGTGAGAGCAGCATTATTCCCGTAGCGGACAGTCTGGGTACCACAGGCGGAGATAAACAGCCCCCGACTCCAGCATTAGAGCCCTCACAGCGGGGCGAGTGGGTGACGACTCGGCGGCATACTCGTTCAGCCACAGCTAACGCAAAGGCTAGCCCACCGGAGCACACGTCCTCTGTGCTTCACGTGTCCAACAGGTTTGCTCTCTTTAGTGCTACACCCGCTGAGAAACCTGAAAGAGCTCTGGTTATAGGAGACTCTATACTGAGGCACGTGAAATTAGCTAGACCTTTAGGGGCGGCAGTGGTTAGGTGTATCCTGGGAGCCAGAGCACCGGACATAGCAGGTAATCTCAGGGCTCTAGGACAGCACAGGTTCTCTAAGATAGTGGTACATGCTGGAGCTAATGATATACGCCTTCGTCAGTCAGAGGTTAGTAAGAGTAACTTTACAGAGGTGTTTAAATTAGCGAAGGCGATGTCCGATGAAGTAGTATGCTCTGGTCCCATCCCAATGAGACGTGGCGACATAGCATACAGAAGGTTATGGTCGCTGAACCGCTGGATGTCCATGTGGTGCTCCGAAAAAAATTATGGCTACATAGACAATTGGAAGACCTTTGAGGGCAAAGCTGGCCTGTTAGGGTGAGACGGTGTCCATCCCACTCGGGAAGGTGCTGCTCTCATTTCCTATAGTATAGCTCATAGTCTCAGTAGAGGTCTAGTTAATCGGTGACAATCCAGAGTCAAGGCCAGGGAGCAGACAGACAGGCTAAACCAACTGTCTGCTAGCTGCATAGAGTCGTCACTCAGGGTTCACCTTATTGAGACTGTGTCTGTTCCCCAATCTAAGCAAAAATGTAGAAAGACTCAGAAAGTCTGTTTCAATAATCTAATTAACATAAAGACCACAAACTCCGATCACACTGAATGCGCAGCCGGCACCTCTGATCTGAAGCTAGGACTGTTAAATATTAGATCTCTTGCATCAAAAGCGGTTATTGATAATGAAATTATCACAGATCAGGCGTTTGATATACTCTGTTTAACTGAAACATGGGTTAAACAGGACGAGTATGTAGCTCTAAATGAAGCTAGTCCTCCTGGATACAGCTACATACACCAGCCTCGGCTAACTGGTAGAGGAGGAGGCGTCACAGTTATTCATAGTGATAATCTGTCTATCGTACAAAAATACAGACACAACTTTAACTCATTTGAAATTCTTTATAGTAACATAAGTGTATTTAAGTATATTAAGTCAGCTCAGTTGATTCCACTAATTATAATTTACAGACGTCCAGGGCCGTATTCTGAATTTCTTAGTGAATTTGCAGATTTCATCTCAAACCTAGTCGTTTCTGTAGACAAAGCGTTAATTGCCAGAGATTTTAACATTAATTTTGAGAATACAGAAGACCCTCTGAGAACAGCATTTATGTCCATACTGGCGTAAATCAGTGTGACTGTGACCATACCTAATTGCCATCTCTCCTCATCTTCTCTTTCTCCACCTCTTTCTCTTTCCTTTCTCCCCCTGTCTCCCCCTTTTACTCTCTCTCTGTCGAGCTACACTACTCATTCCTGAGCTGCCAGTGATCCAGACTCCCTCTGCCCTCCGGACCTGTCTGATCCATCCTGGTGCCCCGTTTCTGGTTGGAGGTTTTGTCGCATGGATGCCCCGTGTGTCTCTTTGGGATGCGTCTGGTGTCTAGGGATGATTCTATCTACTTAGAAGATGGTTCTGGCCTCGACTGGTGTTGTCAGATGTTTCTCTGACGACAATTCGATAGTTCAGGACTGGAACTTTCTACAAGTCTATCTGAGTCTCCAATAACTACTGGACTCCATTTTAACATCAATTAACATCAACTATTATAGCTGAACTGCCTGCCACCAAGCACTGTATAAATGCAGATCATTTCTTGCTATCTGTTTCACCCAGATGAGGATGGGTTCCCTTTTGAGTCTGGTTCCTCTCAAGGTTTCTTCCTATTACCATCTTAGGGAGTTTTTCCTTGCCACTGTCGCCCTCTGCTTGCTCACCAGGGACTATCTGAACATTTTGATTCATACAGATTCACATTCCATACAAACTTAAATAATTCTTTTGATTGTGTAAAGTTGTTTTGACACAATGTTAATTGTTAAAAGCGCTATACAAATAAAATGTAATTGAATTGAATAGAGCTCCAGTTGTTGGTTGGTTCGCTCCGTCTGACCGTTGGTCTGGGGATGGTACTAAGATGAAAGGCTACAGGTGGAATTGATCAGAGGGCAGGAGGCCTTCCAGAACCGGGCAGTGAACTCTGGCCCTCTGTCCGAGACAATGTCTTTTGTGAACCCATGCAGACAGACTACGTGCTCTAATATCAGCTCGGCTGTGTCTTTAGCTGACGGGAGTCCAGTGAGGGCCACCAGATGCATGGCTTTGGAGAACCGATCCATGATGGTCAGGATGGCACTTTTTTCTTCTGAAGCCGGCAGGCCCATGATGAAGTCGACGGCAATGTGCGTCCAGGGCTGGTGAGGAACCGTAAGTGGCTGGAGCAACCCAGGTGTTGGTTGGTTGGGGGTCTTCGCCCTGGCGCACACTGGGCATGCCTGGACAAACTCATGGATGTCCTGGGTCATGGAGGGCCACCAGAAGGTGCGCTTGATGAACTGGGGGTGCCCAGAGAGGGGTGATGAGTGGCCCCACTCCATGACGTCGCTCCTGACTGCTGCAGGCACATAGAGTCACCCAGGCAGCACATCTGCCGGTTCGGCCTCCGTGGCCTGTGCCTGGCGAACCCTCGTTTGCAGGTCCCAGTGGAGAGGTGCGATGATCTTCGATGGTGGGAGGACAGCCGCAGGTTCTGCCCGGGGGGCATCCCCCTCAATGCCCCCTGGACAGGGCGTCAGCCTTGGTGTTTTTGGACCCCAGGCGGTAAGACAGATGGAAACAGGGCCCATCGCACCTCCATCGGGTTGAGCTGCTTGAGATTCTGGATCAGATGGTGATCAGATTCTGGTGGTCGGTCCAGACAATGAAGGGTTCACTGGCGCCCTGGAGCCAGTGTCGCCATTCCTCCAATGCCCACTTTATGGACAACAGCTCGCGGTCCCCTACCCCGTATCACTGTTGAGTGGGGTCAAATTTTTTGGAGAAGTAGCTACAAGAGTGTAGCTTCTGGTCTGGACCTCGTTGAGAGAGAACAGCTCCGGCACCCACATCCGAAGCGTCCACCTCCACAACGAATGGTTTGTTGGCATCTGGATGGAGAAGGATTGGAGCAGTGGTGAAGCAATGACACAGTTCCCTGAAGGCGGAGACGGTGGTGGAGTTGAGGGTAAAATGATGAGATACAGCTTCAAGTTTCTGTGGGTCCATGGCCACACCCTGGGGCGAGATGACAAAGCCCTGGAACGTGGTGGAGCGCTGGTGAAAAGCCCACTTCTCCAACTTACAGGACAGTTGATGGGCGAGTAATCACTTGAGGACCGCTCTGACATGTTGAGTAGGTTCTTTAACTGTTTGTGAGTATATGAGTATATCGTCCAAATATGCGACTGCCCACCGCCCCAACATGTCCCGAAGGACATCATTGATGAACCATTGGAAAGCGGCGGGGGCATTGCAGATTCCAAACGGAATGACCAGGCTTTCGTAGTGTCCAGTGGGGGTGATGAAAGCCGTCTTCCACTCATCGTCCTCTCTGATACGCACCAAGTTGTAGGTCCAACTTCGTGAAAATGGTGGCACCAGAGAGGGCGTCCAGGGCAGAGTTGGTAAGAGGCACTGGGTGTCGGTTCTTGATGGTAATGTTGTTTAACCACCGATAGTCAACACATGGACGAAGTTCACCCTCTTTTTTTTTTTTTTACAAAAAAGAACCCCGCAGGCGGCGGGCGAAGATGAGGGCCTGATGGTGCCTTGGCGGAGGGCGTTCAACATGTACTCCTCCATCGCCCATGTCTCGGTGGGTGTGAGGGAGTAGAGATCGCCGTGAGGAGGAACCGAACCTGGCCTAAGGTCGATCACCAGGTCGTAGGGGCGATGAGGCGAGAGATGGGTAGCGCGTCTCTTGCAGAACACCTCAGCCAGGTCTCAGTAGGCGGGAGGGATGATCTGATGATTCTGATCGCTACCATTTTGTAGATCTAAATGGAGAACCGTCTGGTGTAATGCCAGTGAAATATGGGGTCCCACAAGGGTCAGTTTTAGGACCTCTGTTGTTCTCAATATACATGTTTCCCTTGGGTAACATCATTAGAAGACATGGGATTAGTTTCCATTGTTATGCTGATGATACCCAATTATATATCTCAACTAAACCAGACGAAATACCTAAGTTGTCTAGATTAACTGAGTGTGTCCAGGACATAAAAGATTGGATGACCAATAACTTTCTTTTATTAAATTCAGATAAGACAGAGATATTACTTATTGGCCCAAAAACCAGCACACAACAGCTTTCACAATTCAGCTTGCGCTTAGAAGGATGTACTGTTATTACCAGCTCAGCAGTAAAAGATCTGGGAGTAATATTAGACAGTAACTTGTCTTTTGAAAATCACATTTCAAATATCACAAAAACAGCCTTTTTCCATCTTCGAAATATTGCTAAACTTAGGAACATCTTATCCGTATCTGATGCAGAAAAACTAGTTCATGCATTCATGACCTCCAGACTGGACTATTGTAATGCATTACTAGGTGGTTGTCCTGCATCCTCAATAAACAAGCTTCAGTTAATCCAAAATGCAGCTGCCAGGGTTCTCACTAAATCCAGAAAATATGATCATATAACCCCAATATTATCATCCCTGCACTGGCTACCTGTTCAGTTTAGAATAAATTACAAAATAGCATTACTTACATACAAGGCCTTAAATGGTTTAGCTCCCACATACCTAACCAGTCTTCTGATGCGCTACAATCCACCACGCGCCTTAAGATCACAAAGCTCCGGACTTCTGGTAGTTCCCAGAATTTCAAAATCTACAAAAGGGGGTACGGCTTTTTCATATTTAGCTCCAAAGCTATGGAATAGCCTTCCAGACAGTGTTCGGGGAGCAGACACGGTTTCTCAGTTCAAAAGTAGACTCAAGACGCATCTTTTTAATCTGGCATACACATAACTCATCCCAGTACTCATACTCCAGTACACCTATACCGAATGGCAACTACGCTAATTCTCCCCATCTGTTCTGTATTTCTCTACCCATCCCGAGGCATCGGGAGATTTTGCCAGCTTCAGTAGACAAAGGCCGACCCTGCGAGGTTCCTGAGGCATCCAGAGAAGGACCAGCTCCAGCTGGATTCAGCTTTATGATGGTTGGAGCTACACATGCTGCTCCTGTGCTTCCAGTGATCCAGACCTCATCTGCCCTCTGCACCTACTGACTCGTCCCTATGCTGAACTGGTCTTCATGTCAATTTAAATAATTTCTGTCATATTGAATTTTCACCTGCACAACACACAAGATGTTATATCATTTCTATCTGTTATCGCCCAAATGAGGATGGGTTCCCTGTTGAGTCTGGTTCCTCTCAAGGTTTCTTCCTAATGCCATCTCAGGGAGTTTTTCCTTGCCACTGTTGCCGTCACCCTTGGCTTGCTCATCAGAGAAATTTCATTCATTCGTCTCATTATTATCTGCACATTTTTCTCACACATCCACACTTCCAATTATTTTCTTTTCTATAATTATTACTATTATTTGTTTTTATTTATTTTCTATTATTATTATTTATTTATTTATTTATTTATTTATTTATTATTATTATTATTATTATTATTATTATTATGATTTGTTAAATTTCTTTAATTTTTGTGAAGCTGCTTTGAGACAATGACCATTGTTAAAAGCGTTATATAAATAAAATTGAATTGAATTGAATTGAGGGATGGCGTTGGTGTCGACGTCGGAAGCCTCGGACTCCCTAGAGCACGTCCCAGCCGATGCTGGTAGGCAAAGTTCGTTGCAGGTCAGCCGCCACTGCAGGATCCGGTTTTGGGTCCAGGATATTACAGGGTCATGTTGTAGAAGCCAGGGGTGTCCAAGGATGATGGGTGGTGATGAAATGGAGGTCAGATGAAATTGAATCTGTTCTTGATGTTGCTGGATGGTAAGGGTGATGGGTTGTGTTTGGGTGGTGATGGGGCTAGATGAAAGGGGCCGACTGTCTACAGAGGTGATATGAACGGGCTGGGATAACACCTCAATTTTTACCCCCAGTTTTTTGGCATAAGAAGAGTCAATGAAGTTACCTGCGGCACCGGAGTCGATGAATGCCGTGCATCTGACCCGTTTGTGGCCAAACTGGAGGTGTACCTGGACCGTGAGACAAGGGGTGGTGTTGGTCACAGTGGTGGAAAGTTGGAGAGGGCACAATGAGTTTTTCATCAGGCATGGGTGTTTTCCAGATGAAGATGGCAGATGACCCACAATAGGCGCACAGCCCCTCTCGGAGGCGGCGTTCACGCTCGGCCACGGTTACGGAGGCGCGTCCTAATTGCATGGGTTCCCCGGCTCCGGTGTCAACCACGGCAGGAGGTGGAGATCCGACATTTCCGTGGGTGGTGGGGGTGAACCGGCCACAGCTCCCCCTCCAACTTCTGATAAATGGGATGGCACGGACGGGAGATGTAGTGTTTTTTCAACTGCTTTGGATCTGGTGTTTGAGTTTAATGCCACCAGTGCCGGTCGCGGAGCGGGTGTGTGTGACATATACACAGTTTCAATTATCATCATCAGTTTAGAAAGAGAAAAGGAAAATCCTTATTATTAACATTTAAATAGCATGAAGTATCTCTCTCAGCAAAACTAGCAAAAGATAAGTCTAGACCAATGTCACTGTGTGAATATGAGGGCGCATATGATTGTAAATGCACACATGAAGGTGCACATGTAGGTAAAAGCACACATGATGGTGAAGACAGCGAATGTTTAAAGTGGTTCGTAGCCGGATTGCAGCAATTCTTCACTAATCATGACTTCAATTTGTGAGACTTTGGGGAGGTCCATAGTTAAATAATAGCAAATTATAGTATATTATTAGGTTATTATTAGTCCATTACCAAGAGGCAAGAACCGCCTTTAAGGTCCTGAAGAACCTCTACAATCCACCTAAAAATAACTAACAAACTGGTAAGAGTTCTTTTTAGTCTGTGATTACCTTTCACTGTGTAATCAACTTAGAATTATTTGTAATTATTTATTTTGAAATGCATTTTGCCTTTACTGAACTCTGACAGTCATCCTCTTTGAGATCAGGTTCAAATTCATGACAATGACAATGTTAGAAACGCTCCTTATGCTGAAGCACATGCTATGGGAACAGTGAGATGTTAAGAGTAACACCACATTATGGCAGACCATGTCTGACCTTTCCCTGGATCTCGGTCCAGTTTGACAGGGAAGGATGTGCTGATGTGGACACAGTCCAGGATGGCCAGCAGGATCTTAGTCAGCCGAAGCAGGTCACTGAAGTTATAGAAGCCAAAGTAGATGAGATTCCTCGCCAAGTTCACCACCTGAGAGGAGCAGCACAAAAGCATGAAGAGCAGATCAGATGAGCTGCCATGATGTTGTCTATCATGTTAATGAATGTTTTATATAAAAATAAAGAAATGTACCTCAAATGTGAGTTTATTTTTCTCTTTGTCTGAAAAAGGGAAGCTCTGGCACACAACGTCACGCAGATAATTCTCCACAAACTCCATGGTCTGAGAAAACTTCTCCTTCACCTCGTCACGTGTCATCCCGTCATTGTCGTAGCTGAAAGAGAAAACAAGCACGGTGCTGATTGGAGTGGCGTGTAACCCACCTGCTCAGGTGAACACGACTCCGCTGTCACTCACTCATCAATGGAGATTTGGGATGGGATCTCAGACCACAGCCGGGCGTATTTGACAGGTGTAACCTGTTCCTGGGGGTCGCGATCCACATGCATGTGCAGCATCATACGGCAGAAAGAGGCTCGGAGGTCAAAGGGCAAATCTTCATCTGACATGCAGCGTAATATCAGATCCACGTCCAGCTGAGCCGAGATCTTATTGATGGCCAAATACTGACGATCCAGACACATCCGAGCGAACAAGTTCAACTGGTACCTGACACACACACACATACATGTGTAAACTAATGTATATAATACTAAATGTGTCTGCAGTAATGTGTATGGTCTAGCGTACTCCATAATAAGGTGAATGCAGTTTTTAACATGTGAAGAACATCGCATGTAGCTGTGTGTGTTTTTACGAATGACCAGATGCCAATCTGCCGGCAGCAGCAAAGCACTCTGGGAGGTGTGTGTGTATATGAGTGTACCTGTAATAGCTGATCACTTCCTGGTCCTCAGAGTGTCCTTCTTTGGCATCCTGAGCGAGTTCTCTGATGCTTTTACTCTTCACCTCCCCGCTGCTGTCCTTCCAAAACAACCACACCTCCTCCTCATCTTCCTCTTCTTCCTCTGCACTCTCCCCCAGCACAGTCCCTGCCACTTCAAATCGTGACAGCACTAGCCTGAGATATACACACACTGATAATCATGATTTATACAAATTTCCTTACATTTTTCAAGTTTATTTCCATATTTTTTGGAAGGGGTGAATTGTTTTCGATCAACACAAATTTTACCAAAATTACCAAAATTTTTAAGCCTACCAACATACCAATGAGCAAGCTAGGAGTCAGGGGACAAAGTGGTTTGGTATCCTCATAATTTCATAATATCATCATAAAAAAACTTTACAATCTGGGGGCTCGTCTAACCTTTTCTCTCCAGGAAGGTAAGTTAGGCATTATTTTTGCTATTGTACTTCCTTCCTTGGTCAGAAAAGTTTTTGAACCTATAGCTTATTTATGTAGTAAATCGGCGTATATTTGGGTTATATTTTGAAAAAAAAAAGAAACTTTATGCGAGTTAATGAGTTTTTGTCTCGCGTTCTGTTTGACATTACTCGCATTCATTTATTGATTAAAATTACAGCGACTGTAGCGATTGTGGTTAATTGAAATATATAGATTAAACAAGGTGTTTAACTGAAATGGTGTTGTTAGCATTAAGCTAAAAACATATACAGCGCTGTCCTCGCAGAGTAACTACGTCATCAAAACCGTAATTTATGCATTACAATATTTGTAATTTAGTGAGGCATTTGTAGCGTGCACTTTGTGTATAAGCTGGCCCTGGCGTAGAGACGCGTGGTTAGAAAATAAATAAATGAATTGATAATAGTAGCCATATTCCTTAGAGTGTTCTTTGGAACAGGGAGCGGTGTGCAGTTGCAGTTATACACGTGTGATGTGCATGATTTTTATTGTCTCCCTGACATAGAGGCGTGCGGACTCAGCCCGGCGCACCTGAGGTTCGTTTTTCTGAGAGTGTTCTCAGAAACAGGGTAGATTGGCCGAATGCCTCATTAATTCACTATATTGGTATTTGATAAATGTGTGAATAATTTCCAAAGGTGTAGAGGCACGTGAATTTTAAATAGAATTCATATTCCTGATAATGTTATCAGGAACGCGGAGATATTGCACATTTTTGATAATACACTTATAAATTACAGTTGTTGTTGTTGTTGGTCTTTCGGCTGCTCCCGACAAGGGGTCGCCACAGCGGAATATCCAGTCCGCACTACAACTTGGCACAGGTTTTACGCCGGATGCCCTTCCTGACGCAACCCTCCCATTTTATCCGGGCTTGGGACCGGCACTGTATCCAGTGGCTGGGGTTTGGGCACTGGCTGGAATCAAACCCGGGCCTCCCGCATGGCAGGCGAAACACCTACCACTGAGCCACCAGTGCCCTCTTTACTGTTTCTAGAATAAATAATATAATATAACCGGCATACCTGGAAGGGAACGTCAGCCATGGTCTTAGCAAGGTAGTAGGCTTTTAAACTATACCAGTAGTTCAGATGCTCCCGTATAAGCACTGGCAACTCCAGAGGAAATGTGAGGACGGTGGGCATTAATGCAGCAAACATGAGAAAAAGCATAGAGAAGAACAGGGATCCAGTGTTGTCGAACGCTTTGTTGGCATTGTTGCCGATAGTCAGGTACAGCAGGCCGATCAGGACTCCGATGAAGAGGTGTGACGTCACCCTCAGGTGGGTCAACACCATGTCTCTGTATATACAGTATTCTTCAATAATTAAAATATATACTTATTCCTTCTGTTTGAGCGTCACAACACCCGCAAGTAAAAAAAATTTAAAATTAAAAGCTTAAAGTGTCCGCTTAACTTCGGTAAGCTTGGTTTGTTTATTAACTGTAACTTACTAACAAAATGGGAAATGGTCGTTCCAAACAGTCTCTTACTCTTAATGATTGGATGTATAATCAACGATTTGGAATTTTTGTTCAACCTTTCATTAACAATTTGGCTGGATGGACGGAGGGTTCTTCTCAGTGGAGACATTATCCAAGAGAAGGTTAATTACACAATGCTGACATTATCACATGCTAATCTTGTCTCTCATCTTTTATAGGCTAGTTTGTTTACCTTAGAATTAGGCTATAGTGAAGGTCAAAGGTCATGCATCTGGTGACTGAAGAGGTTTTAGGTAATTGTTTAGCTGATGAAGTTGCCAAATGGGGCGCTAAAGAAGCACCTTTGTCCCCACAGGTTTGTAGGGATACAGTATTCTCTTTGACGTCCCATGTCTCTGTCCCAAGTTTGTCATCTGACATTGACATTGCCTTTTTGCAAACCCATTCATCCCCTGAAGATCTACATTTGTGGTCTTCCCGTAAGTGTTCACCTGGCAGCGATATGCTAATTCGGGATGAGAACGGCCGTACAGCCCTTCCAGCATCTGTCCTCCCGTTATTAGTGCGTCATTTTCATGGTATTTCACATGTCGCAAAACGGGGGGTAATCCGTATGATTGAGGACAGATTCTGCATTCGCAATATCAAACAGGCTACACTTGTTCTATTAGATTCCTGCTTGATCTGTGCTCGTGCAAATACACAAGGACAACATGTTAAACATGATGCCTTGCCAATGCCTATTGCACCATTTCAGTGTTTACAAATTGACTTCACACACGTCACCTGTCAGAAATCTGAAATACATACTTGTAGACAGATTTTCTAAATGGGTAGAAGCATTTCCATGCTCAAAATAAAATGCAACAATAGTAGTTAAAATTCTGGCTAAAGAAATCATTCCTTGATACGGTATTCCAACATCTATTGACAGTGATAAAGGCACGCCCTTCATCTCCAAAGTGACACAAAAATTGTGCAAATTTTTAAGCACTGATTGGAAATTTCACATCCCCTACCATCCCCAAAGTTCTGGTGTGGTAGAAACAATCAAAGATAGGTTGACCAAAGCCATGATGAATACAGGTAAGAACTGGGTTGACCTGTTACCGTCTGTGCTTTGTGAAATTAGAATGACACCCAATTCTACAACCAAATCTCACCATTTGAGATTATAATGGGACCACCATTCCCCACTCCCTGGGTAAAAGGTAACCCCGGTGTTTCCCTTACAGGTGATCTGGACGTGATTGTCGGCGATTATACGCAAGCGCTCATTGAAAAACTGAACAGTGTTCACGATAATGTCTCTGCATTTACATTTACATTTAGTCATTTGGCAGACGCTCTTATCCAGAGCGACTTACATTTTTTTATCTCATTATACATCTGAGCAGTTGAGGGTTAAGGGCCTTGCTCAAGGGCCCAACAGGGACAACTTGGTGGTCGTGGGATTTGAACCTGGGACCTTCTGAACCGTAGTCCAATGCCTTAACCACTGAGCTATCCCTGGCCCCTGGTCTCTGCTTCTCTCCCTGTGCCTACAGAAAAGCCTACTCACTCTTTCATCCCAGGTGATACAGTGAAAAGTTTAAACCCCAGGAAGGTGGGGGACGCTGCCTACAGTACACCTACAACTGTAATTGAAGCGACTCACACAGCTGTTCTCACAGACTCACAGCCACAGTGGATTCACGCCAGCCGTGTGAAGAAGGCACTGCAGACGACTGCTTGACATAATCGACCACTACCTCACAAGATCTCCTAGCCCGCACCGATGAGCTAGTGGAGCAACCTACGCCCAGAAAACACCTCAAAAGGGGGCTCTCATCGCTTCTCACCTTTTTCACATCCACATATAGGTTCAACTTTGTATTAGCTTGCTTTTTTCCACCATTTTATTTTATTTTTGTGCCAATGCGTGATTACGTATGCACTGTGAATTTCATTTCTAATTGTGATTCTAGAAGTGATTTAGGGTGCTTTCACACCTACAGCATTTGGTGCGCACCAAACGTGTTTGGTCCCTTGGTTCAGTTCGTTTGTGTTGATGTGAATGCAATCTCGGTACTTTGGTGAGCACCAAATCAATCGATCCGAGACCTGCCTGAAGGGGTGGTCTCGGACCGCTTTATCCGCTCTACTTTGGTACAGTTCGTCTGGTGTGAAAGCAACCAAACCAAATCTGATGAAATGGTATAGTTTAATGCACTTTGGGGTTGCGGGTAAAATTATTTTCCCTTCCTGATGACTCGATTAAATTTTTCAAGCTCGACTCGCGATGAAATCAAACCGCGGAGAAACGTGGAGTGCCGAGGAAATTAAGTGCCTCTCTGTATTCACATTAAAGATGAAAAAATGTGTGGCTGGGCTGTTTCGATCGGCCAACGGATTACCTGATGGATCTGCAGGAAGATCGCCGGCTAATAACAAAGTGATCATTCAGGAGGAGGACACGTCTCTCCCTGAAGTGGCGACGATGCGCCATCGGCGAGATAAATAAACCAGGGAACTGGTTTGGAGTCGCAGCTGCGAATCGTGTTCAAAATTAATTATCTGAAAATAATGATTTGCACGTACAATGCAGTGCGCGAAGATCAGCACCATGAGTGCAAAGCAAAGCTGTTCCTCCTGGATTATTGAAATTGGCGCGATTTTCTGAAAATAGTCTGTTTCCAGTGCCGATGGGCTTCGTGATCTATTTTGGTTCGTTTAGAACTCTGCATATGTGAAAGCAAACCGTACCAACGTCTGTTTACTACATTGTAACATTTTTCTGACTGGTGCGGACTAAAGCAATCGAACTATAGGTGTGAAAGCACCCTTAATCCTGACTGTCTTCTTTCTTTATCATCCTTCTTATCATCATCTTTGCTGACTTTACTAATTATGAATCTCTGCTTCTTCACGTTAATATCTCTTGCTATGTTAATTAATTGACATTCACAAATTCTTTTAGAATTTAAGGGGGCAACTGTTAGAATTATTTTATATATAAAGGAGTTATTTCTACTCTCTTGCTCTCTTCCTCATAGATTTGATATTAACGTGTTAAATCTTTCCTGCTGCTATCTTCCTGTCTCCTCTTGCATCTGTTCTTAAAGGTGTGAACGCTCCCACGCTCACCTTCCCATACTCTCTTTATGTCTCTCTCTCTCTCTCCCCCTCTGTCTCCTTCCACCTCTCCCCCTAACTCATGCCAACATCTTGTGATCTGTCTCTGGACGGACACCTCTCTATCTTCCACTCCTTTGATTCTTCAGGATCTCACCAGTACATTGACAATGGTTCATGTTCTTTGTAGTAACATATGTCTATGGCACAGGCATTTGGTCAAACATATATAAACCCCATCTTTTGCTGTTAATAAACAGAGACCTTTCTGACAGACAACGTGTGTGTGTGTGTGTGTGTGTGTGTGTGTGTGTGTGTGTGTGTGTGTGTGTGTGTGTGTGTGTGTGTGTGTGTGTGTGTGTGTTTGACTGAGTCTCTCCTGGTGCCAGAAAAGCTTACCGAAGCACAGAGGACAGACTGCGCAACTCGCCTCTTCTACTACACAACTTTAGAAAATTTTACAAAGGGCGAATAAACTAATGGAGAAAAGTCTTATCAATTCATATCAAATCGTGAGGTGTTGTAGATACTCCTCAAGTAAAAAATAATGAATGTTTTTAGATATACAGTTCATAGTGGAGTTGAAAATACATCAGAATATTTCACGGCTAATCAGAGCCATTTTGTAGGAGATTAAGGCATGTGATGTCACGAAGCTGAGAGATCAAGAACCATCAAGAATTTCTCTCCTTGAACAGATAAGGAATGTGGTTAAAGCCCCTGAACAAATACACACGCAGCCTGTTACTATTACAGACATGATGGATTTGGACTAAATTCCCAATGATACTCCAGTAATCTGATCTGGCAACCCTTGTACGAGGACGCTGAGACGCTGCTTTTTTCCGAGCTCCGCCATACTGACCAATTTTTAAACTTTTTCGTCCCCTTACGAAGAGTGTACATAAAACGGACAAGTATCTTATAATATATTTACTCGAAACGCATGTTATATCGTTAAGTTTTAATTGTTTTGCAGCACACCGCTTTTAGCCGGCATTAGGACCGCTACCCCGTTAGCCCGGCTATCACGTTTGTTTGTAAAGTTTGATTACGCTTCTTCACACCGATTATTTTCCGTGTTTAGACACCATGTCGGTTGTGACTCTGCCTCTGAGTGCAGGTGAGGAGACATTGGAGCTGCACTCGGTGGATTTGGAGCTGGAGGCCGTGGAGAAGCTGATCCGTGAGCTACAGGTGCAGCTGGCCCGGCTACAGCAGCGGAAAGCCACGCTGGAATCGTCGCGGACCGACGCTCACCTGTCCCAGGTAAATTCTCGGCGTGAGAATTCTCCTACAACCTCAACCCCGTGTGTTTCTCTGCCCAGGTCCAACACACCAAGGACGCAGCCCGCCCAGTTTTCCTACACCCCGGCGCCGGGATACCACGGACCCTGGATACAGCAGCAGCGGAAAAAGCACGCCAAGCCCCGGGCGAGGACCTCTCCCCCTCCACCACCACCCGTCTTCGACATCTCGACCCGAAACCGCTACGCTCCTCTCCGCGAGACGGCACACGACGTCCTGGTCATCGGAGACTCCATCGTTCGTCACGTGCGTGCTACCACGGCTAAAGGTAGGGTGCACACATGCTGTTTACCTGGTGCACGTGTTCTTGATGTTGCTGCACAGGTGCCTGCTGCCCTGAGGAAGAACATTGGAGCTGTGGTCCTTCATGCCGGCACGAACGACACCAGGCTGAGGCAGACGGAGATCCTAAAGAAGGACTTCAGGAGCCTGGTCGAGAAGGTCCGCAGCACATCACCCACGACAAGGATCATCGTATCTGGACCGCTTCCCACATTTCAGCGAGGAATCGAGAAGTTCAGTAGATTATTTGCCTTTAATGAATGGTTACAATCTTGGTGTCGACAACAGAAATTACGCTTTGTTGATAACTGGAATGTTTTCTGGGAGCGTCCTAGGTTCTATCACACCGATGGCCTACACCCTATCAGAATGGAGCAGAGGTCCTCTCTGACAACATCTCCAGGACACTACGAACCATCTGACTGGCGGTAAGTCATACTGTAGATTCCAAACATATTAGACACATCACAACTCACCGTAGTGATAGACGCACACACATAGCTTGTCCTATAGAAACTGTGTCTGTTCCCTGAATAGTGAGAAAAAAGAATAAATTTGTTAAATTTGCCCGAAACAATCTGATAACCATAAAACCAGAAAAAGGCAAAATAAGTAGTCAAAATCCACCTCTAAAGTTTGGACTACTCAACATTAGATCCCTTGCGCCTAAAGCACTTATTGTTAATGAAATTATCTCAGATTATTGCCTTGGACGCACTCTGTCTCACCGAAACCTGGCTTAAACCAAATGAATATTTTGGTCTGAATGAGTCAGTCCTCCGTCAGGATATTTCTATAAGCACGAGCCCCGTCTAATTGGTCGCGGTGGTGGTGTCGCCACTATCTACAATGATGTACTCACTGTTACCCAGAAAATAAGGCCCAGGTTTAATTCATTTGAAGTGCTTATCATTAATGTTGCACTCAATGAAATACGTAATAAACCCTTGCTATATTTTACCCTGGCCACCGTGTACAGACCCCCGGGGCCATATGGCGATTTTCTTAAAGAATTTGGACATCTGCTATCAGACCTATTGGTTAACTCTGACAAAGTGTTGATAGTAGGAGACTTTAACATTCATGTAGATGATGCTAACGACGCTTTAGCACTCACATTTATGGATTTACTAAATTCCTTTGGGGTTAAGCAAAATATAATTGGAGCAACTCACCGCTTTAATCATACGCTAGATTTAATTATATCCCATGGTATAGATGTCTCTAATATAGAGATCATACCTCAAAGTGATGCTATCACAGATCATCACCTCCTGACATATACTCTACCCGTAGAACAGATTAGCTGTGTCTCCCCACGTTATCAATCTGTTAGAAATATGAATCCCACTACTAAAGACAGATTCACAAGTAATCTGCCGGATCTGTCCCAATTTCTTATTAGACCCCTAAATGCAGATGATTACTAGATGAAAACTAAATTAGAAGTTTTTCGAATTGCGTATAAAGACAGTATGTGCAGCTATAGACAGGCTCTAAAAACTGCTAGGACTGAGCATCTTAGCCAACTGATAGCAAGAAACCAAAACAATCCCAGGTTCTTATTTAGTACAGTGGCTCGCCTAACAAAACCTAAGATGCCCGCAGAGAGTATCCCATCACAGTTT
This sequence comes from Channallabes apus, assembly GCA_030522415.1. Lineage (NCBI taxonomy): Eukaryota > Metazoa > Chordata > Actinopteri > Siluriformes > Clariidae > Channallabes > Channallabes apus. The sequence goes on from CM060112.1 coordinate 221,016, forward strand.
AGAAGTGAAGACTTTATGGACTTCTTTAATGAAAAAATCAATAATATCAAGAAGAAAATAATGGAGCTTCAACCTCTAATAGTATCTCACGATCCAGTTCAGCCTATAGCTTCACATTTAGATTTTCACTGCTTTACAGGTATAGGACAGGAAGAGCTGTATAAACTTATCACCTCTGCTAAATCAACAACGTGCCTGTTAGACCCAATCCCAACCAGATTTTTAAAAGAAGTGATGCTTACGGTTGGAGAGCGACTTCTAAACATTATTAATTCTTCATTACATCTAGGTCACGTCCCTAAACCTTTCAAGTTAGCAGTTATTAAGCCGCTTCTTAAAAAATCTAATTTGGACGCGAATGAAATAACAAATTACAGACCGATTTCAAACCTTCCGTTCATATCAAAAATACTAGAAAAAGTAGTATCAGCTCAAATTTGCACATTCTTGCAGGATAACAACATCCTTGAAGAATTTCAGGCAGGTTTCAGGCCCCATCATAGCACAGAAACTGCACTAGTTAAGATTACAAACGACTTGTTTTTAGCTTCAGACCAAGGCTGCATCTCATTGCTAGTCCTGCTCGATCTTAGTGCTGCATTCGACACTATAGATCATAATATTCTCATAGATCGCTTACAAAATTATATGGGTATTCAGGGACAGGCATTAAAATGGTTTAGATCTTACCTGTCTAATCGCTACCATTTTGTAGATGTAAATGGAGAACCGTCTGATGTAATGCCAGTGAAATATGGGACCTCTGTTGTTCTCAATATACATGCTTCCCTTGGGTAACATCATTAGAAGACATGGGATTAGTTTCCATTGTTATGCTGATGATACCCAATTATATATCTCAACTAAACCAGACGAAATACCTAAGTTGTCTAGATTAACTGAGTGTGTCCAGGACATAAAAGATTGGATGACCAATAACTTTCTTTTATTAAATTCAGATAAGACAGAGATATTACTTATCGGCCCAAAAACCAGCACACAACAGCTTTCACAATTCAGCCTGCACTTAGAAGGATGTACTGTTACTACCAGCTCAGCGTTAAAAGACCTGGGCGTAATATTAGACAGTAACTTGTCTTTTGAAAATCACATTTCAAATATCACAAAAACAGCCTTTTTCCATCTTCGAAATATTGCTAAACTTAGGAACATCTTATCCGTATCTGATGCAGAAAAACTAGTTCATGCATTCATGACCTCCAGACTGGACTATTGTAATGCATTACTAGGTGGTTGTCCTGCATCCTCAATAAACAAGCTTCAGTTAATCCAAAATGCAGCTGCCAGGGTTCTCACTAGATCCAGAAAATATGATCATATAACCCCAATATTATCATCCCTGCACTGGCTACCTGTTCAGTTTAGAATAAATTACAAAATAGTATTACTTACATACAAGGCCTTAAATGGTTTAGCTCCCACATACCTAACCAGTCTTCTGATACGCTACAATCCACCACACGCCTTAAGATCACAAAGCTCCGGACTTCTGGTAGTTCCCAGAATTTCAAAATCTACAAAAGGGGGTAGGGCTTTTTCATATTTAGCTCCAAAGCTTTGGAATAGCCTTCCAGACAGTGTTCGGGGAGCAGACACGGTTTCTTAGTTCAAAAGTAGACTCAAGACGCATCTTTTTAATCTGGCATACACATAACTCATCCCATAATCTCATACTCCAGTACACCTATCCCGAATGGCAACTACGCTAATTCTCCCCATCTGTTCTGTATTTCTCTACCCATCACGAGGCATCGGGAGATTTTGCCAGCTTCAGTAGACAAAGGCCGACCCTGCGAGGTTCCTGAGGCGTCCAGAGAAGGACCAGCTCCAGCTGGATTCAGCTTTATGATGGTTGGAGCTACACATGCTGCTCCTGTGCTTCCAGTGATCCAGACCTCATCTGCCCTCTGCACCTACTGACTCGTCCCTATGCTGAACTGGTCTTCATGTCAATTTAAATAATTTCTGTCATATTGAATTTTCACCTGCACAACACACAAGATGTTATATCATTTCTATCTGTTATCGCCCAAATGAGGATGGGTTCCCTGTTGAGTCTGGTTCCTCTCAAGGTTTCTTCCTAATGCCATCTCAGGGAGTTTTTCCTTGCCACTGTCGCCGTCACCCTTGGCTTGTTCATCAGAGAAATTTCATTCATTCGTCTCATTATTATTATCTGCACATTTTTCTCACACATACACACTTCCAATTATTTTAATTTCTATAATAATTATTATTATTTTTATTATTATTATTTTATTTTTATTTTTTGCTAAATTTCTTTCATTTTTGTGAAGCTGCTTTGAGACAATGACCATTGTTAAAAGCGCTATATAAATAAAATTGAATTGAATTGAATCGAATTGAATAATAATAACATGGAAAATGAACCCCTGCTGAAACAGAAGGGAATTGACAGTTGGGAATAAACAGCATGCCACAGGTAAACCATTACAGGATGGCAGATACTAAATAAACAGAATTATTAGTAATAATGTGCAGTGTTTAATGTAATGTATGTCCAAGGAAATCGGGGCAGATCTGGTCAGCGAGTAGTACTTAGTCTCGATCAGGATGTCAGAGTTTGCCGGGTCCAGCACCGCATTACAGATGAGCTCCTGCGTCACAGGAATCGACTTGTTCATCGATACACATAGATCCGATAAATAATCCAGGAATCTGAACACACAGATTTACACTTAATACAGGTCACAGAGTAATCACACACACACACACACACACACACACACACACCTGGGCTCTCTGTTCTTGCGGACCAGACTGACGAAGGTGTCGATCTCAGCTGCTGTGATGTGTTTCTCCAGCAGTTTGCGGTTGTTGTGCAGCAGTGCAGTGATGGTGTCCTCGGCCAACACGTCATAACCGATCTGCTTCTGCATGAAGCGGAACTGCTTTGCTATGTACTCCTACATACACACACAGTTTCATTTTTAAGAATCAGTTACCGAGACTAAATGGAGTGGGTGAAGCCTCTGAGACTGTGGGCAGAGCTCTTAAGATCATTTGATTTGGGCAGAACTTGGTGGAATGCACATAGCACCTGGTTTTTGCGGTAGTCTTGCTGTGAATGGCGCAGGACTCTGTAGCAAAGGCGGCAGATATGGCGGAAGGGGGCGTGGCGCTGGTCTGCCAACTCCTCCAAACGCAGCATGGGACCGTCACCACTGTCAGTGAACGGAGCCTGCAAGAGCTTGAAGATCTGATCAAACCAGAAAAGACACACCATGGAAAGTAATGGAATAATGGGAAGGGTTTATAAACTAAACAGAATGACTCTTAATTATTTTGAAGTATATAAAGGTAAATGTCAAATATAGTTTGCTATTGACGATAAGGAGAACATAATCAGCATTTAACCCCAGACTCACCTGTTTGAGGATGTTCTGCTCTCTCATGAGTTTCTGTCGTTCTCTGTTGGGTTTGTTGACCGTGATCTCCAGGACGTCCTGACCGCTGTTGGGAATATCCACCACAAAATAAACCAGGTCCTCAAGCAACTTGGTCACGGCCCTGAGCGTGTGAGAGTGTGTACACAGAGGAGTGAATACCACCAGAAGGCCTTTAAAGTGAAAGTTAAATGACGGAAGAGGAAGATATCGGGAACATCTTGACCAGCACCTTACTGTCACAGTAAAAAGTATCACAGGATTTTAGACATGTGCATGAGCAGAAGGACAGAGAGACATATGTGAAGAGACAGAGAGGTGGGCATATGTACCTTCTTTCGTTCTGGGTAATGGTGCCCTTCTCCAGTTTGCCAGCGATGGAGGCCAAAACTTTACTGGCATCATTGGCAAAGTCCAGATCTCGGACCTCAGCTGGAGACACAGGCACGATAGCAAACGCCTCCTTATCCTCCTTCAGGGGAGAGGTCCCTATCTGACCGAGTTAGGATAATAACACAAATGTCTTTATTAATGAGCTCAATCAGAGGTGAATTATGTACTTCATTGAGGTGTGTAATGAACCAGCCTCTCTCTCACAATTACAGAAACACTGGCTTTTAATGTCTCAGGTTACTTTGCTGTAACCCTGTTCCCTGAAAAAGTGGGAACGAGATGCTGCGTGAAAACGCTATGGGAACATCTCTTTGTTCTACCGGTTGTGAAGCATGTGTGTATCAAACACGTAAAATTTTGGCTTATATAACCTCGGTCAGGTGACGTCATCTGATAATGTGTTACAAATAGGATTGAACCGGAAACATCCTCAGGTCAATTTTGTCTGAAAGGACATCCAGTCACGCAAGCAGTGCGACATTGGAGCACAGCATCTCTTTCCCGCTTTTTCAGGGAACAGGGTCACAGCAAAGAAACCCGAGACGTTCCCTTTCAAAAGCTACACTCGATGCAGCGTAAAAACGCTATGGGAACGAAAATACCAACGCCGCCGCACTGCAAGTGTCTGGATGCCCAGGGTTGTGTTGTGTGTCCAAGGTGGTCTCAGATATAACATTGGGATGCTGACTCGAGGACCCGAGAGCCCGGAGTAGCAGGAACATCCAAACTATAGAATCTGACAAATGTGTACAGAGAGGACCAACCTGCTGCATCACACACTTGCTACAAAGGGACACCTCTTGGTAGCGCAATTGATGAGGCAATCCCCCTAGTCGAATGAGTCCCAATTCCTACAGGTGAAGTGTGACCATGCTCCTTGTAGGCTAGGGCAATAGCATCTCTCACCCAATGTGACAGCGTTTGTCTAGTGGTCGGCCGCCCACCCGATTGCGGCCCCCATAGCATATAAAAAAGTTAAATTCAATTCAATTTTAATTGTATATAGCTTTTAACAATTGTCATTGTCGCAAAGCAGCTTTACACAATCAAAAGAATTATTTAAGTTTGTATGGAATGTGAATGTGTATGAATCAAAATGGTCAGATAGTCCCTGGTGAGCAAGCCGAGGGCGACAGTGGCAAGGAATAACTCCCTGAGATGGTAATAGGAAGAAACCTTGAGAGGAACCAGGCTCAACAGGGAAACCATCCTCATCTGGGTGAAACAGAGAAGCAGGAAATGATTTGCATTTATACAGTGTGTTGGGTGGCAGGCAGTTCAGCTATAATAATTGATGTTTAAATTGAGTCCAGGTAGTTATTGGAGACTCAGATAGACTTGTAGAAAGTTCCAGTCCTGAATTATCGAATTGTCAAGTCCTCAGAGAAACATCTGCCAACACCAGTCGAGGCCAGAACCGTCTTCTAGGTAGAGAGAATCATCCCCAGACACCAGACGCATCCCAAGAGACACACGGGGCATCCATGTGATGAGATCTCCAACAAGAAGCGGGGCACCAGGATGGGTCAGACAGGTCCGGAGGGCAGAGGGAGTCTGGGTCATTGGCAGCTCAGGAATGACATATGTAGCTCGACAGAGAGAGAGAGAGAAAAAGAGTGAAAGGGGACAGGGGGAGGGAGGGAAGAGAAAGAGGGGGAGAAAGAGAAGAAGAGGAAAGATGGCAGTTAGGTATGGTCACAGTCACATAATATATAATGTGAATGTATATATACTGTAGAGTGCAAGCAGGGACTCCGGCAGGACTAACTATGACAGCATAACTAAAAGGGAGAGCCAGAAGGAAACACAAACATGAGGGCTCCCTGAGAATTAAAGCAAACAATCACCTCACCGTCAACAAACCTGAGTGATCAAATGAGAGTAAGACAGCATCTAAATATTTCAGTTCACCATAATACTCTACGTCCATGAGTCCTTGTTTATGCACCTAGCTGAACAACCAAACAGTAAGGCATTACAATAGTCCAACCTAGAGGTGATAAAAGCATGAACTAGTTTTTCTGCATCGTTTAGCGACAATATATTTCTTATCTTGGCAATATTTCTGAGGTGAAAGAATGATATCCTTGTAATATTATCTACATGAGCTTCAAATGAAAGGCTGGAATCTATAATCACACCGAGGTCTTTTACTGTTTCACTTGATGTTCTAGCTGTATGCGGTCCTATGACTAGAACTTCTGTCTTATCCGGATTAAGCAGAAGGAAGTTAATTAGCATCCAATTTCTTATGTCCTGCACACATTGCTCAACTTTAAGATGGTTTTTCTCATCAGGTTTTGTTGAGACGTATAGCTGTGTGTTGTCAGCATAACAATGAAAACTAATACCATGCTTACGGAATATGTTGCCCAAAGGAAGCATGTAAAGGGAAAAAAGCAGTGGGCCTAAAACTGAACCCTGTGGAACGCCAAACTCCACTAGAGAACATGCAGAATAATCACCATTTAAGTCTACATACTGATAACGATCGGTCAAATAGGATCTGAGGTGTCAAGTAATGAAGTACAAATACTTTGTTACCTTACTTAAGTAGAAATTTTGGGTATCTATACTTTACTGGAGTAATTATTTTTCAGCCGACTTTTTACTTCTACTCCTTACATTTTTAAGCAATTATCTGTACTTTCTACTACTTACATTTAAAAAATAGCCTCGTTACTCTATTTTTATGATCAGAACGCGCACAACGCCCCCAACCCCACGCACGAGACCTTAATGCTTTTGTCGTCCCTCACGGTACTTTTACTTTTATACTTTAAGTAGTTTTGAAACCAGTACTTTTAAACTTTTACTTAAGTAAAAAACTTGGGTTGATACTTCAACTTCTAAAGAAGTATTTTTGAACCCTAGTAACTATACTTCTACTCAAGTAATGAATGTGAATACTTTTGACACCACTGGCCAGGAGAGGGCTGTACCCTTAATTCCTACTACATTTTCTAATCTGCGAAGAAGAATACTATAATGGTGTCAAAAGCTGCACTGAGGTCGAGTAATACAAGCATAGTTACACAACCCTGATCAGAGGTCAATAGGGGGTCATTTACTACTTCAGCAAGTGCTGTTTCTGTGCTGTGATGAGGCCTAAATCCTGACTAATACAGTTCATGTATGCTATTTCTATGTAGATATGAGCATAGCTGCTCCGCTACTATCTTTTCCAGAATCTTAGAGATAAAGGGGAGGTTTGATATTGGCCTGAAATTGGACAGCTGACAGGGGTCGAGGTCAGGTTTCTTAATTATTGGTTTGATAACTGCTAATTTAAAAGATTTTGGAACATAACCAATGCTGAGTGAGGAATTAATTATTCTCAACAGCGGTTCAGTTGTTACTGGTATCTGTTTAAGAAAATGTGTCAGTATAGGATCTAATATACAGGGTTGATGAATTTGCAGAAGAGATGAGTGAAATTAGTTCATTGTCTTCAAGGGGAGTAAAGTATTCTAGGTTCCGATCTGACATGGCTAGGTTAACATCTGCATCAATTACATTGTTTGGTTTCAAAGCCTCAATTTTATGTCTAATATTTACAGGCTACGGTATTAAATAAAAGTTTAGGATTATTTTAGTTATTTTCTATAAGAGTGGAGAGATACGTTGATCTAGCTACACTAAGAGCTTTCCTATAGTTCAGGATGCTCTCTTTCCATGCTATTTGAAATACTAACAATTTAGTTTGACGCCATTTACGTTCTAGTTTCCGAGCGGTCTGTTTTAAAGTGCGCCTGTAATCGTTATACCAGGGAGCGAGTTTCTTATCTCTAATAATTTTTCTTTTAACTGGGGCTACATTATCTAAGGTACAACGAAATGTCGACTCTAAATATTCAGTCACCTGATTGAGTTCTGTGGGGTCAGACGGTGAACTAATCGAAGTTGGTAACTCTGGGAGATTACTGATAAAACTCTGTGTTGTAGTTGATGGAATGTACGTTTAATACGGTAGCGCGGTGCTGTGCGTACATTATCACTGTGACACACTTGAATTGAGACAAGATCAAATCAAATCAAATCAAATTCAAATTTTATTTGTCACATACACAGTCATACACACTATAAGATGCAGTGAAATGCTTACACGACCGCCAGTGACCTTAAAAAGAAAATAAAAGCTTGTACGTAAAATAAATAATCAATAAAAAGGAAATACTAAAGAAATAAATTTAACTAGTAAAATTAACTGTACAATAAGGGCATAATAAAATATTGCAAAATATAGAAATATAGGGGGGGGAGTATATATGTATATAGAATTTAAAGTGTCAGTGGTTGTGCAAATATGCATGAAAGGTGACTAATGAAAGTGACATGTGCAATTGTCCAGATGTCTAAATATTTAGTGCAAGTGTGTATGAATGTGCCCATGATTGTCCAGTCAGTGTTGTGATCTTAAAAAGATGTTATTAGTCCTGTGTGGAGGTGTGATTGAGAGACCTTATCGCCTGCGGGAAGAAGCTCCTCCTCAGCCTCTCTGTGTTGGCCTTTAGGGAGCGCAATCGCTTCCCAGACCGCAACAAAGAGAACAGTCCATTACTGGGGTGACTGAGGTCCTTCATGATCTTCCTGGCTTTAGTCCAGCACCGCTTGCTGTAGATCGAGTGCAGGTCAGGGAGCTCAGTGCGGATGATGCGCTCGGCTGATCGCACCACCCTCTGTAGAGCTCGTCTGTCCTGCATGGTGCTGTTCCCAAACCAGGTCGTGATGTTTCCCGTCAGGATGCTCTCTATGGTGGAGGAGTAGAAGTTCCTGAGCACCTTGGAGGGCAGTCTAAAGTCTCTCAAGCGTCTGAGGTGGTACAGACGCTGTCGGGCTTTTTTCACCACGGTGTTGATGTGACAGGACCATGACAGGTCCTGCGTGATGTGAACACCAAGGTATCTGAAGCTGTCCACTCTCTCCACTGGGCTCCTGTTGATGACAGAGGTCTGGTAGTTCCTCTCCTGCTTTGTACTAAAGTCCACTATCAGCTCCTTTGTCTTACTGACGTTCAGGAGGAGATTGTTCCTCTGGCACCAGTTCTCCAGATTTCCAATCTCCTCTAGGTAGTCCGACTCATCATTGTTGGTGATCAGTCCGACCACGACGGTGTCCTCAGCAAACTTGATGATGGAGGTGGAGTTGGTAGTGGCCACGCAGTCGTGGGTGTACAAAGAGTACAGCAGGGGGCTCAGAACACAACCCTGAGGGGCTCCAGTGCTGAGAGTGAGTGTAGCTGAGACATGTCCGCCCATCCTTACTGCCTGTGGTCTGCCAGTCAGAAAATTGGAGATCCACTGACACATAGATGAGCTGAGTCCCAGGTGCTCCAGCTTGGTGGTGAGTGTGGAGGGAATTATGGTATTAAAAGCAGAGCTGTAGTCGATGAAGAGCATTTTAACATAATTCCCTTTCCTAGTGTCCAGGTGAGTGAGTGATGTGTGGAGGAGATGAGAGATTGCATCGTCTGTGGAGCGGTTCTGACGGTATGCAAACTGTAGTGGGTCCAGTGTGTCAGGTAGTGAAGAAATGATGAAGTCTCTGATAAGGTGTTCAAAGCACTTCATCACTACTGAGGTGAGTTTCCTCAACTAAACAACTAAAAACTCCGACACAGAGGTACGTTATAATGTCTACCGTTCAGCTTGTTCAGTGTGTAGAGTGCAGGATGTTTAGACATTCTTCCTCCGTCATTAGCGATAATTTTATTTGTGATAGGTGTGTGTTAGTGAGCACTCTGACGGAGAAGATATCAGCGTTAGAGGAGCGCATCCAGACTTTAGAGAGTGTTAGACAGTGTGAGAGCAGTGTTATTCTCGTAGCCGACAGTCTGGGTGCCACAGGCAGAGATAAACAGCCCCCGACTCCGGCATTAGAGCCCTCACAGCGGGGCGAGTGGGTGACGACTCGGCGGCATACTCGTTCAGCCAAAGCTAACGCTAAGGCTAGCCCACCGGAGCACACCTCCTCTGCGCCTCACGTGTCCAACAGGTTTGCTCTCCTCAGTGCTGCACCCGCTGAGAAACCTGAAAGAGCTCTGGTTATAGGAGACTCTATACTGAGACACGTGATATTAGCTAGACCTTTAGGGGCGCCAGCGGCAGTGGTTAGGTGTATCCCGGGAGCCAGAGCACCGGACATAGCAGGTAACCTTAGGGCTCTAGGACAGCACAGGTTCTCTAAGATAGTGGTACATGCTGGAGCTAATGATATACGCCTTCGTCAGTCAGAGGTTAGTAAGAATAACTTTACAGAGGTGTTTAAATTAGCGAAGGCGATGTCCGATGAAGTAGTATGCTCTGGTCCCATCCCAATGAGACGTGGCGACATAGCTTACAGCAGGTTATGGTCGCTGAACCGCTGGATGTCCAGGTGGTGCTCCAAAAATAATGTGGGCTACATAGACAATTGGAAGACCTTTGAGGGCAAAGCTGGCCTGTTAGGGCGGGACGGTGTCCATCCCACTCGGGAAGGTGCTGCTCTCATTTCCTGTAGTATAGCTCATAGTCTCAGTAGAGGTCTAGTTAATCGGTGACAATCCAGAGCCCAGGCCAGGGAGCAGACAGACAGGTTAAACCAACCGTCTGCTAGCTGCATAGAGTCGTCACTCAGGGTTCACCTTATTGAGACTGTGTCTGTTCCCCGATCTAAGCAAAAATGTAGAAAGACCCAGAAAGTCTGTTTCAATAATCTAATTAACATAAAGTCCACAAACTCCGATCATACTGAATGTGCAGCCGGCACCTCTGATCTGAAGCTAGGATTGTTAAATATTAGATCTCTCACATCAAAAGCAGTTATTGTTAATGAAATTATCACAGATCAGGCGTTTGATATACTCTGTTTAACTGAAACATGGGTTAAACAGGACGATTATGTAGCTCTAAATGAAGCTAGTCCTCCTGGATACAGCTACATACACCAGCCTCGGTTAACTGGTAGAGGAGGAGGCGTCGCAGTTATTCATAATGATAATCTGTCTATCGTACAAAAACACCGACACAAATTTAACTCATTTGAAATTCTCTATAGTAACATAAGTGTATTTAAGTATATTAAATCAGCTCAGTCGATTCCACTAATTATAATTTACAGACCTCCAGGGCCGTATTCTGAATTTCTTAGTGAATTTGCAGATTTCATCTCAGACCTGGTCATTTCTGTAGACAAAGTGTTAATTGCTGGAGATTTTAACATTCATTTTGAGAATCCAGAAGACCCTCTGAGAACAGCATTTATATCCATACTGGACTCCGTAGGTGTAAATCAGTGTGTAATAGGACCCACTCATAAAGCAGGTCACACTTTAGATTTAGTAATATTCTTCGGATTAACTATAAGAAATGTGTTCACAATTCCACTGTCTGAAATTATCTCAGATCACTATCTTGTCTCCATTCAAGTGTCTCACAGTGATAATGTACGCACACTACCGCGCTACCGTATTAAACGTACATTTACATCAACTACCACACAGAGTTTTATCAGTAATCTCCCAGAGTTACCAACTTAGATTAGGCCACCGTCTGACCCCACAGAACTTGATCAGGCGACTGAATATTTAGAGTCGACACTTCGTTGTACCTTAGATAATGTAGCTCCAGCTAAAAGAAAAATTATTAGAGATAAGAAACTCGCTCCCTGGTATAACGATCACACGCGCACTTTAAAACAGACTGCTCGGAAATTAGAGCGTAAATGGCGTCAAACTAAATTGTTGGTATTTCAAATAGCATGGAAAGAGAGCATCCTGAACTATAGGAAAGCTCTTAGTGTAGCTAGATCAACGTATCTCTCCACTCTTATAGAAGAAAATAAAAATAATCCTAGATTTTTATTTAATACCGTAGCCAAATTAACCAGAAATAAGACCACTACAGAAATCTCCACAACAACATCATGCAATAGTGAGGACTTCATTATAACATCTGGACCACCACGGCCTCGGGGAGTGAGATCCAGCTCCCCGGATTACTGAGCCGGCGCTTTACCTCCCCCTAGTGTGTCTACGTGAGTATGTCTGTCCCCTTGGCTAATTATTAAGAGCACCTGTGCATCCTTATGTCTCTCTCTCTATTTATACCAGCCGACCCCGGAGCTCCCTGTCTGTCCACCGTTGTGCGTGCCTCGGATTCTACTCGAGCGTGTGTTTGTGTTTTGTTTGTTTTCTCCTCCAGGACTAAAAAGGATCTGGAACCCGCATCATTCAAACCGGCAAAAGAGAGCCGATGTCTCTTTAAAGGAAAGGACTCCCACGTTATGTTATGGGACATTTTAAGTTGTGATTAAGTTTGTGTTGGGAGATATTTGAGTTTGGGTGCTCGACTAATAAAAAGACTTTGTGTTTAAGACCTGCATTTGCGTCCTCAATCCAAGGGAAGACATGACAGATGGACAGACCTATCCGGACGCAGCAGGTGTCCCGCTGCCGGAGGATGAGACCCTGATGCAGTACATTAAAGTACAACAGAGGGAGATCGACAGCATGGCGCGAGCGGTGAGCAACCTCGCCCACTGTGTGAAAGAACTAGCTCGCCCAGACCAGCCCACCGCAGGACCATCGAGGCGCGCCGCACCGTCTCCACCTCGCGCGGCGCCTCCTGAAAGGTATGCCGGAGATCCCGAAGGATGTAGGCGTTTCATTATGGCCTGTGAGCTGTACCTGACGGACTATCCTGACATGACGGACCAGCAGAGGATTCGGTTCGTCATCCAACAGCTCACAGGACCCGCCATGGATTGGGCGGCGGCGGTCTGGAGCGCAGACGGGGAGCTCGCTCACCGCTACGACAGCTTCATCAGGGCGATGAAGGCCGTGTTCGATCATCCCGACCAAGGGCGCTCGGGAGAACAGAGGCTCATGAGGCTGCGGCAAGGCAATCTTCCCGTCGCCGACTACGCCATCCGGTTCCGCGTAATGGCTGCGGAGAGTGGCTGGTGCGACAAGAGCCTGCTCGCCAGGTTCAGGGATGGGCTCCAGCCCGAGGTGCAGCTCGAGCTCGCGTGCCGGGATACGGGCCTCTCTCTGGACCAAACCATCAACCTGGCGATCCAACTGGACCAGCACCTGCGCAGCCAGCGCTCCCGCCCAGGGGCGAGAGCAGCACCGACACGAACCGGCGAACCACCACGACGGCCTCCTCCCGTAGCGCCTGAAGTGAACCGGCCGGAGCCCATGGATGTGGGTGCTTCACGTCTCTCCCCCACCGAAAGGAGAAGACGGCTGGCATCAGGGTTATGTCTGTACTGTGGAGGGAAGGACCATCGCATCCGAGACTGCCCGTTACGCAAAGTAACACTCCACACACCACCCCGCACTCATCACCCGTTTTGTGTAAAAGCTCAAATAGAATTTGATATTCATGTTGTGTCTGTTTTTCCCCTGATAGATTCCGGGGCGGCTGGGAACTTCATCTCTTCAAACCTTGTTTCCTCGCTGCAAGCTCCCGTGTTGAAGCTTCCATACCCGATATCTATTAAAGCTCTAGATGGTCAAAATTTGGGTCAATCGCCTATTAATTTAATTACTGCGCCCCTCCGGTTAACATTCCCCGGTCACTCAGAGGAGTTAAAATTTTACGTGCTCCCTCAGTCCGACCATTCCGTCGTGCTAGGTCTCCCATGGCTTAGCACTCACAACCCCAATTTCGATTGGACCAACCCCCGCATCACTTCTTGGTCCCCGCGGTGCGCGAAATTCTGTACACCGCCGACATTGACGGTCCAAACTACCACCATTGAGAGCCCCACTGCCCAGGTAATCACTAATGTACCATCAGAGTATATGCGTTTTAAGGATGTGTTTAGTGTTAGGGCAGCTGCACAACTTCCTCCTCACCGCCCGTGGGACTGCGCGATTGAGCTGTTGCCGGGGAAGGCACCTCCTTGCTCACGTATTTATCCATTGTCAGTGGCAGAAACCAGGGCAATGGAGGAATACGTGGGTGAGGCACTTCAGCAGGGGCTCATCAGCAGGTCCACGTCTCCCGCCTCGGCAGGTTTTTTTTTCATAGATAAGAAAGGGGGGGGCTTACGCCCCTGCATAGATTATAGAGGGCTAAATGCAGTAACAGTGAAATATAAGCACCCACTGCCCCTGGTTCCGGCCGCTATCGACCAACTCCGAGGTGCTTCCATCTTCACCAAACTCGACCTCCGCAGCGCATATAACCTCGTTCGTGTGCGTAAGGGTGATGAATGGAAGACGGCGTTTAGCACTACATCTGGGCATTATCAATACAATGTAATGGCATATGGACTGGTAAACGCACCTGCGGTGTTTCAGGGGTTCATGAACGACGTGTTTCGGGATATGTTTAACCGTTATGTTATAATATACCTGGATGATATCCTGATATATTCGCGGTCATATTCGGAACACGTTCTTCATGTAACTGCCGTCCTTCGTCGCCTGCGCAAACACGGGCTCTATGTGAAGGCGGAGAAATGCACCTTTCACCAGAGGCAGGTGGCATTTCTCGGCTATCACATAGGGCCACTGGGGGTCGAGATGGAACCGACCAAGGTCGCGGCGGTACAACAATGGCCGGAACCGAAGTCAGTTAAGGAGCTACAGAGATTCCTGGGGTTTGCCAATTTTTATAGGCGATTTATTCGGGGCTACAGTATGGTGGCAGCGCCCCTCACCTCACTATTAGCAGGGAAACCGAAACGCCTTGGCGAGTTCCCAGTGGAAGCGCGAAGTGCGTTTCAACGCCTAAAAATAGCATTTACAACCGCACCTGTGTTAAAACTACCAAACCCGGAGAAGCCCTTTGTAGTCGAGGTCGATGCATCAGAAGTAGGCATAGGGGCGGTGCTGTCACAACGCCACGGCCACCCTGAGAAACTCCACCCCTGCGCTTTCTTTTCTAGGAAACTAACACCTGCCGAGCGAAACTATGATATCGGTAACAGAGAGCTGCTGGCAGTGAAAGCGGCGTTAGAGGAGTGGAGACACTGGCTAGAGGGAGCGAAACACCCATTTGTGGTGCTCACAGATCATCGAAATTTAGAGTACCTCCAACAGGCAAAGAGGTTAAACTCACGTCAAGCCCGATGGGCGCTCTTCTTCACGCGTTTCCAATTTACTATTACCTATCGCCCCGGCTCTAAAAATCTAAAAGCGGATGCGCTCTCCCGCTATTATCCGTCGCCGGAGCCCCTTATCACTCCGGAGCCTATCCTGCCATCATCACTCGTGGTGGCACCGATCACGTGGGACATCGAGTCGGAGATAGCTCAGTGGGCGCGGTCCAACCCCGCGCCTAGGGGCTGCCCTCCGAATCGAACCTACGTGCCGGAGCCACTACGCGAGCGAGTGACGATCGCGGCTCATACGAGCCTTGCATCCGGTCACCCCGGCGTCTCACGCACACAACACCTGCTAGAACCAAAGTTCTGGTGGCCAAAACTGCGGGAAACCGTGAGGAGAGTAGTTTTGTCTTGTGCAGTGTGTGCGACTACCAAAACCCCACGTACACTTCCTGTTGGAAAATTAAATCCCCTGCCCATACCAAACAGACCGTGGTCCCACATCGCCGTGGACTTTGTCACAGATCTGCCGGTATCTAAAGGGTACACCACTATTCTAGTAGTAGTGGATAGATTTTCAAAAGGGTGTAAGTTCATCCCGTTTCGCGCCCTCCCGTCAGCCCTCCAGGTGGCAGAAAGCCTATTCACTTCAGTGTTTCGCTGCTATGGCATACCGGAAGATATTGTTTCCGATCGTGGTCCCCAATTCATCGCCAGGGTCTGGAAAGCGTTCTTCCAGAAATTAGGGACCACTGTTAGCCTAACGTCGGGCTATCACCCCGAATCTAATGGGCAGGCAGAGCGGGCTGTCCAAGAACTCGGGAGATATCTTCGGGCATACTGCAGCAGCCGACAGCACGAATGGGCAGACTGTTTAACCTGGGCGGAATACGCACAAAACTCTCTGCGTCACTCCTCTACCGGCCTAACGCCGTTCCAGTGTGTACTTGGTTATCAACCCCCGCTATGTCCTTGGGATGCCACGCCCACCGATGTTCCCATGGTGGATCAGTGGTTTAAAAGAGCGGAGAAAGTATGGGAGGATGCACACACACGAATCTCCCAAGCAGTGCAGCGCTTTAAAAAACACGCCGATAGGCGGCGAAGGGAGAGTTGTCCGCTCCAGGTAGGCGATCGGGTATGGCTCTCAACACGGGACCTCCACCTCAATCTCCCATGCAGAAAACTCTCCCCCAGGTTCATAGGCCCTTTTCCCATCATCGCACAAATAAACCCCGTGTCATTTAAACTAAAACTCCCAGCACACCTACGTATTCACCCTGTCTTCCACATCTCTCTTCTCAGGCCGGTAGTTCGGGGACCACTGGATGAAGGAACAGCAGAACCAGCGCGCCCCGGGGCTGTGGAAATAGAGGGTGCCCCGGCGTTCCGAGTCAAAGAGCTATTGGACTCACGGAGGAGAGCGGGGGCTCTGCAGTATCTAGTCGAGTGGGAGGGCTACGGTCCGGAGGAGAGGAGCTGGGTCCCGGCAAGAGACATTTTGAGTCACGAACTCATCACAGAATTCCACCAAGCACGGCCGGATCGCCCAGCGAACCGTCCTCCGGGCCGCCCTGCCCGCCGGCAAACCCGTCACCCAGGTGAGTCCTCGCTCCCCCCGGCGGGACGTAGGGGGCGCCCTCGCCTTCCTCCAGAAGCCGGTTCTGGAGGGGGGGGTACTATAACATCTGGACCACCACGGCCTCGGGGAGTGAGATCCAGCTCCCCGGATTACTGAGCCGGCGCTTTACCTCCCCCTAGTGTGTCTACGTGAGTATGTCTGTCCCCTTGGCTAATTATTAAGAGCACCTGTGCATCCTTATGTCTCTCTCTCTATTTATACCAGCCGACCCCGGAGCTCCCTGTCTGTCCACCGTTGTGCGTGCCTCGGATTCTACTCGAGCGTGTGTTTGTGTTTTGTTTGTTTTCTCCTCCAGGACTAAAAAGGATCTGGAACCCGCATCATTCAAACCGGCAAAAGAGAGCCGATGTCTCTTTAAAGGAAAGGACTCCCACGTTATGTTATGGGACATTTTAAGTTGTGATTAAGTTTGTGTTGGGAGATATTTGAGTTTGGGTGCTCGACTAATAAAAAGACTTTGTGTTTAAGACCTGCATTTGCGTCCTCAATCCAAGGGAAGACATGACATTCATGAACTTTTTTAATAATAAAATTGTAAATATCAGGCATAAAATTGAGGCTTTGAAACCAAACAATGTAATTGATACTGATGTTAACCTAGCCATGTCAGATTCAAACCTAGAATACTTTACTCCTCTTGAAGAGAATGAACTAATTTCACTCATCTCTTCTGCAAATTCATCAACCTGTATATTAGATCCTATACCGACACATTTTCTTAAACAGATAGCACCAGTAATAACAGAACCGATGTTGAGAATAATTAATTCCTCACTCAGCATTGGTTATGTTCCAAAATCTTTTAAAGTAGCAGTTATTAAACCAATAATTAAGAAACCTGACCTCGACCCCTGTCAGCTGTCCAATTACAGGCCAATATCAAACCTCCCCTTTATCTCTAAGATTCTGGAAAAGATAGTAGCGGAGCAGCTATGCTCATATCTACATAGAAATGGCATACATGAACTGTATCAGTCAGGATTTAGGCCTCATCACAGCACAGAAACAGCACTCGTTAAAGTAGTAAATGACCTCCTATTGGCCTCTGATCAGGGTTGTGTAACTATGCTTGTATTACTCGACCTCAGTGCAGCTTTTGACACTATTGATCATGCTATTCTTCTTCACAGATTAGAAAATTTAGTAGGAATTAAGGGTACAACCCTCTCCTGGCTCAGATCCTATTTGACCGATCGTTATCAGTATGTAGACTTAAATGGTGATTATTCTGCATGTTCTCTAGTGGAGTTTGGCGTTCCGCAGGGTTCAGTTTTAGGCCCACTGCTTTTTTCCCTTTACATGCTTCCTCTGGGCAACATAATCCGTAAGCATGGTATTAGTTTTCATTGTTATGCTGACGACACACAGTTATATGTCTCAACAAAACCTGATGAGAAAAACCATCTTACTAAAGTTGAGCAATGTGTTCAGGACATAAGAAATTGGATGCTAATTAACTTCCTTCTGCTTAATCCGGATAAGACAGAAGTTCTAGTCATAGGACCGCATACAGCTAGAAGTAAAATCTTGGATCACACCGTAACTTTAGATGGCCTTTCTGTTCCGTCAAGTGCAACAGTAAAAGACCTCGGCGTGATTATAGATTCCAGCCTTTCATTTGAAGCTCATGTAGATAATATCACCAGGATAGCATTCTTTCACCTTAGAAATATCGCCAAAATAAGAAATATATTGTCGCTAAATGATGCAGAAAAACTAGTTCATGCTTTTATCACTTCTAGGTTAGACTATTGTAATGCCTTACTGTCTGGTTGTTCAGTTAGGTGCATAAACAAGCTTCAGCTAGTCCAAAATGCAGCAGCGAGAGTCCTCACTAGAACCAGAAGATATGAGCACATCACCCCTATCCTATCTTCACTGCATTGGCTCCCTGTGAAATTTCGCATTGATTTTAAAATACTACTCTTGACATATAAGGCATTAAATGGTCTCACGCCGCAGTATCTGAGCGAACTGCTAGTGTCTTACGATCCGCCACGCCTACTTCGGTCAAAGGATGCAGGCTGCTTATCAGTACCGCGTATTATGAAAACTACAGCTGGGGGCAGAGCTTTTTCTTACAAAGCCCCAAAATTATGGAATAGTCTTCCAAATAGTGTTCGGGACTCAGACACAGTCTCAGTGTTTAAGTCTAGGCTAAAAACCTATTTATTTAGCCAAGCATTTTTATAAATAGATTTGCCATAAGGTAAAGGAGCAGATCTGGGGGACTCATGGACGTAGAGTATTATGGTGAACTGGTATGTTTAGATGCTGTCTTCCTCACTCTCATTTGATCACTCAGGTTTGTTGACGGTGAGGTGATTGTTTGCTTTACATCTCAGGGAGCCCTCATGTTTGTGTTTCCTTCTGGCTCTCCCTTTTAGTTATGCTGTCATAGTTAGTCCTGCCGGAGTCCCTGCTTGCACTCTACAGTAAATATACATTCACATTAGACATTGTGACTGTGACCATACCTAATTGCAATCTCTCCTCCTCTTCTCTTCCTCCCCCTCTTTCTCTTTCCTCTCTCCCCCTGTCTCCCCCTTTCACTCTTTCTCTCTCTCTCTCTGTCGAGCTACACATGTGGTTCCTGAGCTGCCAGTGATCCAGACTCCCTCTGCCCTCCGGACCTGTCTGATCCATCCTGGTGCCCGGTTTCTGGTTGGAGGTCTCATCGCATGGATGCCCCGTGTGTCTCTTTAGGATGCGTCTGGTGTCTGGGGATGATTCTCTATACTTAGAAGATGGTTCTGGCCTCGACTGGTGTGGTCAGCTGTTTCTCTAAGGACTTGACAATTCGATAGTTCAGGACTGGAACTTTCTACAAGTCTATCTGAGTCTCGAATAACTACTGGACTCCATTTTACATCAAGTATTATAACATCAATTAACATCAACTATTATAGCTGAACCTAACACTTAACACTGTATAAATGCAGATCATTTCCTGCTATCTGTTTCACCCAGATGAGGATGGGTTCCCTGTCGAGTCTGGTTCCTCTCAAGGTTTCTTCCTATTACCGTCTCAGGGAGTTTTTCCTTGCCACTGTCGCCCTCGGGCTTGCTCGCCAGGGAATATCTGAACATTTTGATTCATACACATTCACATTCCATACAAACTTAAATAATTCTTTTGATTGTGTAAAGCTGTTTTGAGACAATGTCAATTGTTAAAAGCGCTATACAAATAAAACTGAATTGAATTGAATTGAATTGAGGGCTACAGGGCGATAGTCATTGAGAGAAGCAGGATGTGGTTTCTTCGGGACAGGAACAATGATGGACTCTTTGAAGCATGTGGGGATCACCGACTGAGATAAGGAGATGTTGAATATCTCAGTGAACACAGGTGCTAGCTGGTCAGCGCAGGCTCTGAGGATACGACCTGAGATGCCGTCTGGTCCTGCTGCTTTCCTGGTGTTCACTCTCTTGAAAGCTCTCCTCACATCGTGCTCGGAGATGATGAGCGCGTTCCCGGTGCTGGCAGTGTCTTCCTGTCTGCCACCGTTAGCGCCGCTAGCATTAGCGCCGTTAGCATTAGCATCGCTAGCGTCTTTAGCTGCAGCCTCGAAGCGAGCATAGAATGTGTTGAGCTCGTCTGCCAGAGTCGCGTCCGCGTTCGTCATACCGGATGTTGGTGCTTTATAGTCCGTTATTGTCCTTAGTCCCTGCCACAGGCTCCTAGAGTCACTCTGTTGAAGCTGTGACTCTAGTTTTCTCCCGTAGCGCTGCTTCGCCTCTTTCACCGCCTTCCGGACGTTGTATGACGCAGCCTTGTATGGTTCCATGTCCCCCGACGCAAGTCCCGTGTTGTAGGCGGCGGTGCGAGATCTCAGAGCGTCGCGGATGGTTTTCTACACCCACGGCTTCTGGTTGGGAAACCTTCTGATAGTCTTTTTCTCCACCGTATCGTCTACTAGCTTCGCAATAAATCCCACAACCGCTTCCGTAAACACGCTGACATCATCGAAGCTGTTTCTGAACATGTCCCAGTCTGCGTCATCGAGTGCGTCCTGTAACGCGGCCACCGATTGGTCCGTCCAGCGCACGACCTCCCTCTGAACCGGAACTTCCTGTTTCAGCCTTTGTTTATATTTTGGCATGAGGAAGATGGCGGCGTGGTCGGATTTACCAAATGCTGGACGAGATTGCGCCTTGTAGCCGTCCTTGACCATTGTATAACAATTATCTAGTGTTCTTTCGCCCCTGGTGGGGCAGGTGATGTGCTGATAAAAGTTCGGCGCTGCGCGTTTGAGGTTGGCACTATTAAAGTCCCTCGCCACAATGAGCGCAGCGTCCCGGTGTTGTGTCTGGTGATGTGTGAGTGCCTCATGCAGCTCGCATAAGGCAGTGTCAGTGTCCGCTTGTGGTGGTATGTAAACGGCGCTGATTATGACCGATGTGAACTCCCGTGGAAGATAAAAAGGACGACACATGATGGACAGTAGTTCAAGGTTTGGTGTGCAGGAGCGTGTAAGAGGAACAACGCTCGCGCTGTTGCACCAGCTGTTGTTCACCATTAAGCACACGCCGCCTCCCCTTGACTTCCCCGAGTCCCGCGTCCTGTCCATGCGGTGAACCGAGAAGAACTCGGCTGGTTGAATGGCGTGGTCTGGCACCGCTGGGTTCAGCCAGGTCTCGGTGAAGCAGAGAAGGTTGCAGTCCCGAATGTCTCTCTGGAACTTTATCCTGGCCCTGAGGTCATCGAGTTTGTTCTCCAGTGACTGGACGTTGGCGAGCCGGATGCTAGGCAGAGGTGTGCGGTGTGCACGAGCTCTCAGCCTGTTCCTGATGCCGGCTCGTTTCCCTCGGGGCCGCCGCTTCGCGTCGCGTCCATTGTTCTCCCTCAGGATCTCACTCGGCCAGCTCGGATCCGGAGTTAAAAACGTCGAATTGTGAGTACATTGTATACCAATAGGAACAAGAGTGTCTCTATCATACCTAATGTACTCAATGGTGGTGATTTTGCCGATTTTAAAACACTGAAAACTAACTTAAAGAACAAAAACAAAGAAAAGGAGGTCGGAGCAGTCGTGACGGCAGCCGACCTCACCGGCGCCATCTTGAATATAGTGATCTGAGATCATTTCAGACAGTGGAATTGTGAATAAATTTCTTATACTTAATCCGAAGAATATTATTAAATCTAAAGTGAGACCTGCTTTATGAATGGGTCCTACTACCCACTGACTTACTCCTATTGAGTCCAGTATGGACATAAATGCTGTTCTCAGAGTGTCTTCTGGATTCTCAAAATGAATATTAAAATCTCCAGCAATTAACACTTTATCTGCAGAAACGACTAGGCTTGAGTTGAAATCTGCAAATTCACTAAGAAATTCAGAATACGGCGCTGGAGGTCTGTAAATTATAATTAGTAGAATCGACTGAGCTGACTTAATATACTTAAATACACTTATGTTACTATAAAGAATTTCAAATGAATTAAATTTGTGTCCGTGTTTTTGTACGATAGACAGATTATCATTGTGGATAACTGTGACGCCTCCTCCTCTACCAGTTAACCGAGGCTGGTGTATGTAGCTGTATCCAGGAGGACTAGCTTCATTTAGAGCTACATACTCGTCCTGTTTAACCCATGTTTCAGTTAAACAGAGTATATCTGTTTTGAGACAATGTCAATTGTTAAAAGCGCTATACAAATAAAATTGAATTGAATTGCATTGAAATGCCTGATCTGTGATAATTTCATTAACAATAATTGCTTTTGATGCGAGAGATCTAATATTTAACAATCCTAGCTTCAGATCAGAGTTGCCGGCTGCGCATTCAGTGTGATCCGAGTTTGTGTTCTTTATGTTAATTAGATTATTAAAACAGACTTTCTGAGTCTTTCTACATTTTTGCTTAGATCGGGGAACAGACACGGTCTCAATATGTTGAACCCTGAGTGACGACTCTATGCAGCTAGCAGACGGTTGGTTTAGCCTGTCTGTCTGCTCCCTGGCCTGGGCTCTGGATTGTCACTGATTAACTAGACCTCTACTGAGACTATGAGCTATACTACAGGAAATGAGAGCAGCACCTTCCCGAGTGGGATGGACACCGTCCCGCCCTAACAGGCCAGCTTTGCCCTCAAAGGTCTTCCAATTGCTTATGAAGCCCACATTATTTTTCGGAGCACCACCTGGACATCCAGCGGTTCAGCGACCATAACCTGCTGTAAGCTATGTCGCCACGTCTCATTGGGATGGGACCAGAGCATATTACCTCATCGGACATCGCCTTCGCTAATTTAAACACCTCTGTAAAGTTACTCTTACTAACCTCTGACTGACGAAGGCGTATATCGTTAGCTCCAGCATGTACCACTATCTTAGAGAACCTGTGCTGTCCTAGAGCCCTAAGATTACCTGCTATGTCCGGTGCTCTGGCTCCCAGGATACACCTAACCACTGCCGCTAGCTAATGTCACGTGTCTCAGTATAGAGTCTCCTATAACCAGAGCTCTTTCAGGTTTCTCAGCAGGTGCAGCACTGAGGAGAGCAAACCTGTTGGACACGTGAAGCGCAGAGGAGGTGTGCTCCGGTGGGCTAGTCTTAGCGTTAGCTTTGGCTGAATGAGTATGCCGCCGAGTCGTCACCCACTCGCCCCGCTGTGAGGGCTCTAATGCCGGAGTCGGGGGCTAATTATCTCCGCCTGCCGCACCCAGACTGTCGGCTACGGGAATAACACTGCTCTCACGCTCTCTAACCCTCTCTAAAGTCTGGATGCGCTCCTCTAACCCTAATATCTTCTCCACCAGAGTGCTAACTAACACACACCTATCACAAATAAAATTTATATTTACAGGAAAAAAATTTGCCATATTTACGCATTTGGCAGACGCTCTTATTCAGAGCGACTTACATTTTTATCTCATTAGACATCTGAGCAGTTGAGGGTTAAGGGCCTTGCTCAAGGGCCCAACAGTGGCAACTTGGTGGTTGTGGGGTTTGAACCTGGGATCTTCCGAACCGTAGTCCAATGCGTAGACCACTGAGCTACCCCTGGCCCCACGTGTTATCACTAATGACGGAGGAAGAATGTCTAAACATCCTGCACTCTACACTAGGGTTGGGTACCGAAACCCGGTGCCAAGACGGCACCGGTACCTATAGAACCGGTATGTACCGGACCGAAACAGAACGCGAATTTCGGTGCCTCATTTCGGTGCCACTTAAATGCCTGAACTGTCGATTGAAATATTTGTTCTCTAGATTCATATATTTTTGTAGATTAATCGTTTATTACATTAAATAAAAAAAATTAAAAGCACAAATCATCCGGAAATGAGAGACCATCCGACATGCGCGTGAACGCAGTAACTAACGTTATACTCGCTCTGACGTCAGCAGGCGGTCTACCGATAGCTTAGCATGCTAAATTAAACACCTCGTTAAAATGCCTAAAACTAAACGGTCGAAAGTGTGGCTGCATTTCACAAGAAAGGATTCAGACACCGCGACGTGCAGCGAATGT